>QLPE01001160.1:0-18165 GCA_003314125.1 Hygrophorus russula | reverse complement strand
TCCGGGGTTGTAGGAGACCACTGCTCCCAAGGGTGGAGAGGATAAATCATGCTATTTATCCATAATAGACATATTCAACACATATATTTCGAAAATCATGACAACAACAGTTAAGACGAGCTGGTGGGACACTCAAGGTGCAAATATTGTTACAACATTTATTATTACGGCGGCACTTCAAGCCCATGGCCAATCTTGAGAATGTATACCTTTGAGATCATGCCATAACCTTTGCCGCGACCATGCGCAGCAAATCCTCCATGGTCGTGAGCCGGTTTTGAACTTCGGTCATACGACCATCCAAACTTGTGAAACGATCATTAACCATGTTTTGGTGAGCTTCCCATGCTTGCTCCAGTCGACCGAGTCGATCTCGAGTGGAGTTTTCTAGTGTAGTTAGCCTGTCTTCGACTGTAAGTATCTTGGCCTCGTTTGCGACCACGTTCGGTTGACACCGGACCAAAGGGTGATTATCATTATGCTCCCCTCGGGAGCTTTGACATTGCTTGGACTCACAGTCTTCACAAATCAAGTGGTAAGGATCTGTTGATGTCAATAAACTGAGCATGTTATCGAAGTCAAGACCCAAGCACTAGGACTTACAACACACGAGGCAATACCAACACGGGGGAGCATTCAACATCTTCTGGCAGCCACTACAGCGCTTAACCTCAGAGTGAAAGCTAAGCTTCTCTGCCCCGAAAATGACTTTGGACATATCGAGCGCCGTTCTTGCCTTCCTGACCAATTTTGCAATCTCCCGATCATGAACCATCCGCTGAACCTTGATCACGGGGTGAATGGTCTCATGCTGGAACCCTGCTATTGCCGGCGTTGTCCCAATACAACCAGCGCAAAGATTGACCTGGACAGTCAGATCGGGAAGTGTGCAGGTCAAGCAAATGATCCGGGTTCCCGCAATGTAAAGGCCATCATTGCACGAAGCACAGAAGACGTTCCTGTATTCCGTCCTACATGAGCCCCGTCACAGAAATAAAAGGCTTGAAACATACAAATGCGCGGACAGACAACGGTTGATGTTGCGCCATTTGGCCTCATTCACGGAGATATAAAAGCGACAGTCGGCAGGGTTCAGACGACGTTCAATACGCTTGAACTCGTCCAAATCGTCCTGACTCAAGAGATGTCGGTTTCCACGTCGTTGTTTCATCCAAAGTTCTGCAAACCGCCTTTGTTCGGTAAATCTGGCACGGAAGTATGTCCAGGACCAGCTCTCCCTGCAGACCTTAAGGAGAACAGATGCACAAGCGAAAGACCATCGTGCACGGGGTGCGCACTCCTGGAACGCTTCCTGCGAATAACGATACCTGTAGGCGAATACAGGAGTCTGTCCAACCTCGAACGTGTTGGTATAGTTATCTATCGGATTCGCCCATTCCCCGCTGATGGTACGAGAGCGCAAGTCCAGCTTGCCTTCACAGTAAATTTCCAGAGTACTGTCTGTCCAAAAGTCCGGGTTATAATCTTTGGTGAATGACACTTGAAAAATGGAGTCGCTGATGGCGTCGATTTCGCCTGAGATGGAAAAGACTCCCCCTCCTGTGAAATCACCGTATTTTGTGAAGACACTCCCTTCCCCATCTTCGCCTCTTCCACGAAATTGACCGTCATTCGTAATGCTTTCAATCACAAGCATCGTAAGGCCATGCGCTTTCTGCGTATGGTCAAGGAAGTACCCAGTCCATATTCCTGCTATGCGGGGAAGAGCAGAAGGCATCAGAGATAGATCTGCGACCTGGGAACTAGGTTCCGGGGTTTCGTACGGAGAGCAGTCAAACAAAAGCGGAATTTTCTGAACACCATATTTCAGAATTGAAGTGTCCAATTCCTGCTGTCCATCACCTTCGTCATTGTACTGTCCGTAGATCGTGGTTTCGAACAGTTTTGGTCCCTCAAGGCCCTCTGAATCATTGAGGAGACGAAACTAGGAGGATAACAGTTAGTTGTGAGCGCATTTGTGTACGTGTGCAGTCGAGTTACCATGCCATATGCGAATGTCCTCAGCTGAGTCGATACATCGAGGTTTTTTTGTTCAAATATAGCTATTGGTGCACAATTAACCTGCCGTAACCAAAATTGACCATAAGATTGCAATTACCGGCTATGTTTCTTATGCGCGCCTGAACGACCTCGAATATTATTTGTAGTGACCGGGTGGCCGTTTTGAGCTCATCCTGATGGAGAATGTGCTTGCATGCTGTTTTGACGAGTTGCAGGTGTCGTCGGAGGACAAGGAACAGGAACGGAAAAAGATACTGCAATTTGATCACATATAAGAACTGTGTTTAGCAATGTATGAGCCATCTGACCTGTTCAATCCGGCCGGGTCCCAGGATCAACTGCATGGTATTAGCATCATCAATTTCATAGCCAACGGCTAGTAAATTTTGCTCCATTCTTGACTCTTCCGCTAGTACATGCGGACGGAATCTTGCATTAAGAGCAGGGTCAAAACGATCTCTATAAGGGTTAAGAGACCGCAGGAGGATTTCGACGTTTCTGAAAGAAGTTCGGTCGTTGAGGTACGAATCTATCATTTTCCTGTTCTCGGGTGGAATCTGGCTTAAACGATCAAAAATGTTCTCGATGATGCCAGCTATCTTGGAGCTGTACTGATGGATCGTGTAACGCCAACCTGACACATTAACATTAGAAATGTAAAATGGGCCGCTAAGCAATGCGAGGGTGCGGACCTGCTGCCCAATAAGCAAGACGCTGTGGCAAACTTCATCAAGGACGACATTAATGCTTTGGCATAAATCGATAGTCAATGCAATTTACCTCCATTCCTTGGGTCGAGAAGTTGTAAAGAGGTTAGCTTCTTTGATGCTGATGAAGCCCGTGCCATCATCGTCGAATGCTTCCAGAATAGGCTGGACATGTAGTATGTCGATATAAGGCAACGCCCATCGGTCTTCTTCACCTAATGGTGGCTCGATCGTGGACAACGCGACCTTATTCCCTTTGTCGTCAACTTGTGAACTGGCATCATGGTCCTTAAAACCTCCCTGAAAGTAATCGTGTAGGGCGAGCACAAAATGCCTGGCCTTGACGCTACCTTTCCAATCCTATATTTATTTCACTTAATAAAACTTGTGTGTTAGTAATGGGGGCTAACGCACCATATCCACCCAGATTCTGTGTAAATCCTGAAGATTGCTTGATGGGACGCTTAAAGAAACACAGGGCATGACTCACTGGGTCGATGATCTGACTATGCAATCTGCGACCCATGGCATCCAATAGTTGCTCCGTCCCACTTTCCACGACAGTCTTGACTGACTGGCCTAATTCCTCCATCTGCATGCGGAATTTGGCTCCAAAGACGAATAGATTCTTCTTTAAAGTTGCATCTACGTCCTCGTTCAACGCCTTCCTCAGCTCGGCCAAGGCTGTTGTGTCTAGTTTCTTGGGCTTGGTCAAGGACAGGTCGCCTGCATCGCGGTCCGTGCTTCGACTAATCAAGTACAACTCATACAGAACGCCATCGTCATCAATACACTGGATACCTCCATTCTCTGCAACAATCTTCTGAGCTGCCTTTTCCTGAGGAGAATATAGTTTCTGGAAAGACATGATCATGTCAATCTTTGCATTGACATCAGATAAAGTGCGATTGGCTTCGTCAATCGCGAGTGTTGTGTGCATCGAGAGTGCAAACTCGAGCTCAGTACGACGATCGTTAAAGGTGGTCGCAAATTCCGCTAAACGTCCTTCGTACTTTGAACTTTTGACAATCTTAACTAGATAACGTAATGCTAAGAGTTACCACAATATTAAGAAAGACATTGGCACCGACCTATCAGATGCTTTTTGGCATAACCGTCGCATGCATTTCCACATGCTTCGATGTCTTGTGCGATCCCAGCCATCAAAGCTTGCATTCTTCCCGGTAGAGTTGTCCCGTCGGGTGCTTTCTGTGTCGCATCTTTGACATTGCACAGTCTTGAAGGTGTAAGTAATAGTTGTTAATACCAAGGGCGATATGGGTAACTTACTCTCCGAGCACCGACATCATTTTCTGCATCTGGAGTATGAGAGCGATCACTTTCCGATCATTGTCTCTGCGTTTAAGTTCCAAACTGACAACGGCGTTGAAGGCCATTACAGCGACTACGGACGGGAGGGTTAGGGTAGTTCCGGTGGGATATGACATTAACACCTGTACTTACTTCCAATGAACGGATGTACTTGAGCCACCACATTAAGGGCACTCATGAACACCTTACTCGATTCTGCAAATCCCTTGACGCGATCTTCGAGGCTGCCCAAGTCGAAGCCAACTGCAACTGCATCGAGGACTGCTTTCGCATCAGTCAGCAATGTCTGGTTATCGGTGTAAATCCCTGAAATCGTCAAAACACGATCCTCTGGATCATAAGCCGTCAGATGAGTTCACCATAGCGCGAAGACTGAAGAGTCACCAAATGCATCTAGTTTCTTATGCGTTGAGACCGTGATGGGCTTGTCACCCTGAGACGTTGGTATACTAGTACTCATTAGCTAGTCTGAATGTTGATTTGTACTGCGACATTGCCATCGAAACCTGCGGGATTCTCGCGGACCGTCGGTGTCAGTGTGCGTTAGCCACTACCCTTTTTGGCTTATTCTCGTTATTTCAAAATTCAAACGATGGTCGCTGAGCCCGATCCACCTTGGCAAAGCCTTTCGGCGTGGCAGCCACTTCAAATAGTGCAAAAAGTACCCTGTGCACGGCAGAGCTTGTTAAGTGGTATCGCGAGTGGAGCTGGAATAGGGGCAATTCGGTGGTTGTCTGCTGGTGTGTGAAGGGTGTCAATGTACCCAAGGTTGTATTGACCATATGATCCAGGCGCGTTTGTCGCGTCTAATTGGGCTGTGGGGACGTTTGTAGTGGTCTCTATTGGAACATGGTATTACGAGCTTTCCCTGGGTTGTACACCCGCTTATACATCATTATTACAGGCACATTTGCCAGAAAAACCTGGAGACCGAACATCGCAAAATACAGAAAGTACTCGTCGAACACATACCGAAACGGTTCGCAAAGAAGCAGGAGGAAGACGTAGCCTCGTCTACCACGCCATGACTAACGTTTCTAGCATTAAATGCCTCTTCCTACCTATGATGTAAATTTGAGTGTGTATATCAATCCCAGTCTTCAGCATGAGCCCAAACAGATTTGTCCCAGTTCTCCACAAGGTCAGCATCGCCCTGGGATTAATAATCGTCATCCATGTGAGCCTCAACCGAGGATCAGTTACACTTGCCTTGAACTTTGTCTGGAACTTTGAGAAGCCACCTTGAAGGACGAAGACTTCGTGAGGATGGTTATCAGCTCCCTCTTTCTGACGTTTCTCGCGTGCCTCCTGATATATCTTTATAGATCCATAAGACATTGCTTTGAAAAAACTACACGCAACATACCCGAGCAGCTTTAGGTCCCCTTCCACCCGAATGGATATCAAGAGGATATGGCAGTAGGAGGCCAACGTCTAACTCACCGAACCTGTGATAACGCACAATGAAATATCACGGTTGGTACGGTTTGGGTCTTCTTCACCAAATCATCGACGCTCCGCAAGAATTCATTAGAAGGTAAGTTATAGCTGTTCTTGATGTTTCCGCCCACCCAATCGTCGTCACGAACGTCCACGACAAGGTAATCTTTACTTGGGACCTTGTCGCTCTTAATGATTGCTGCAAGTCCCTATACAAGTTTTTGATTTTTCTCAACGAATAACCGGGTAGGATTGCAATGCAAGACCGTACATCGCCTGTAATATATTTCATCGCAGTCGCCGCCTTGAGAGTCTTGCCAACGTGCCTCTTGACTTTTTCTCACGAATCTTCCCGACTGAATATTTGAACTTTGAACTTTTTTTTTTTTCTCGCCAACACTCCGAAATGTCTCTCCCCCAACCCGTTCCTCCATCTTGGAAGGTACAGAAATCTACACAGGCAGCCAATGTTCACTCACCAGAGTCTCTTGTAGGATCTTGGCAAGTCTTCTAATGACCTTCTCGGCAAGGACTTCCCCTTCCACAGTACTTCTCTCGAGGTCAAGACCAAAACACCTTCCGGTGTCACCTTCAAAGTTGGCGGTTCCCGTGATTCCAAGAGCTCTATCATCAGCGGAGATGTCGAGGCCAAGTGGGCGGATTTCAAACACGGTCTTACCGTCACCCAGACCTGGACTACTTCCAACATCCTTCGCAGTCAAGTTGAGCTCGACAATCAGATCGCCAAGGGTCTAAAACTTGATTTGAGCACTGCACTTCACCCTGAGAAAGGCGAAAAAAACGCCGTTCTCAACGCTGTGTACAAGCAACCTGGTCTCCACAGCCGCGCCATTCTTGACGTGTTCAAGGTATCTGTCACATGTCTTTGATATACCATATTTTTAAACAGCATTAGGGCCCAACTTTCACCGCAGATACTGTCCTCGGCCGTGATGGTTTCTTGGTTGGAGCCGAAGCAGCCTATAATGTTACAGACGGCGTTATTACCCATTACGCTGCTGCCTTGGGCTTCAATGCTCCCGAATATGCAGTCACTATTCACGGTCTCAACAACTTTAGAACATTCTCCGCTAGCTACTATCACCGCGTAAGCCCCGACGTGGAGGCCGGTGCAAAGGCCGTCTATGATCCAAAGAACACTAACCATGGTGTCGCTCTTGAAGTTGGAGCTAAGGCGTACATATTCTTTTCCGCTCGAGGTGATCTATAATTAATTGTGTGGCGACAGCTATCTCGATTCGGCTGCCTTTTTCAAGGCTAAGATCAACAACGCTGGAGTTATTGCCCTCGGTATGAGCACTATCACGTGGCTATGGCGCTGTCTCATGCGTTATTCAATCAGGTTATACTCAAGCTCTTCGTCCCGGTGTCAAGGCCGCCTTTGGCCTCGCTCTCGACACCCAAAAGTTAAATGAGAGTTCTCCCATCGGTCCTTCCCACAAAGTTTGTTTCTCCCGAACGAGAAAGCTTTTATACTGACACGCTCTGATCCAGGTTGGGGCCAGCTTCACGTTTGAATCATAAATAAGTGGGTTTGCGCATGAGATGGACGCAACGTAGTACACGCGATATTTTCGTTCCCTCTTCTACCGAAAATTCACGGATATATTTGCGTGTTTAGTACTCGTGATGAGTCCGATACCCCCTCTGTTTGGATTCAGTGGCGAGGCTGGCCAGCGGCGGTAAGGATTTTCCACCATTCAGTTCTGGAGAAGGCAACTTTCCCCCCCAACGAAGACCCCCCTGGATGAATAAATCCCATTCGAGTAAGAAATTAAAGTTACAAAAGTACAGTAATCGAGAATTTCAGTTTCCAAAGCGAACGCTAGCACTACCAACTAACCAAATAAAAGTCTGTACAGGATGGCTATAGATCATGAGACAAGGTTGGCCGCGTATCAAGACAGCTCGTGAGCGAAAGCCACAAACGGCGATGACCCTCATGGCTGGGTGAGTGCATTGATGTCATCCACATTCCGCTCCAACCACTCCCTCTCGGCTTCACGAGTAGAAGACCTACGACCGCCCTTTCGAGGTTTAAGCACAACAAAGCGATCGTCCCCTTCCTCCCGATCATAATTGTCCAAACCGCACTGACACATGTAGTAAACCGGGCTCGAACTCGGGCTACAGCCCCTCAGGCTGGGGCCTGGCTGGACCAAGACTTTCTGGATGGATGAAGGAAGTGTCCCGACCAGCAGATCCCGTTCGAGTGTCATCGAGCACGGCTTTCTGATCCCCAAAGCCAATTGCAAGTCACGATGCAAGGGCGGGTCTTGTTGCGGACCGGATATGCGCAGGTGGGTGAGGTGGGGTGCTAGTTTTGCGATGCAACCAAATAGGTCGGTGGGATAGAAGTAGAAGAGTGCGAGATGTAAGTGACGGAGAAAGGGGAACGATGCTCGGGGCACTTCTGGCGCTAATTGATGATGGAGTGGACCGTAGAGCGTTAGATCTACAAGCCCCGGGAGGGCGACGGGTAGAAGGATGTGTTTCCGAGGAAAGGGGAAATATGCACCGATATTGCGAACAGTGGGTGCCACTGCTTTCAAAAGACGTAGATATACGTCCGATAAGTCATTCTCCTGACCCTCAATTCGGACATGCGATCAATTGACATGGTATTTGAGCCACTTACATTTTCCCGGGGACCTTTCTTTGAATCACCGGCTGCAATAAAAAGCTGGCGAACTTGCTGGGGGTGAGGGGAGTTCTCTAGGAGGGAAACGAATTTGATCATCTGAGGTAAACCTATGATCGAAATGGATTGCATCTTGACTGCCTTTGAACAGTCGTGAATGTATCTAGAGACGAGGGAAAGGGAGCGGCCAGTGAAGCCATTGTCTGTGCAAGCATAAGAAAATATCTCGGTCCACAGTTCTGCAGGAATGCGATCCATTATTCAAGCACCCCTTCCACGTCGACTCTTGACTTTATTACGGGTATGTTTTGCGGCTGGCCTCAGCATCTCCATCCGGAAGTGCTGCCTCCCCTTGGTGGTCTTCTGCCGCTGATATAAATAGTATGACCGAGTTGGCTGGCTACAGTATAGGCTCCTCAGCGAATCGGATGGGATCCCCGGACAGATCCATCTAGTATGAACGGATAATGTCCAAGACAGATTAAGTTAAACCGGTTCAGTCGGGTATGGGTTTACAGGATGCTTACGGAGTTGTGCCACGAAGAGGGGCTCGGTAAGGCAAGAAAAATTGTATATCGATCTCGGATGCTTGGTTCTTCATCCCCATAAGCACAAATGTGTACTCGTGACGTCCCTCGACCCTCCCTATCCAGCTCATCGATAATTCGCGTTAATGGGTTCGTGCCGTTACCGCTGAGTCTTGACGTCGCCAACCACCGGTCCGGTCCATTACCATACACGTGACCCGCACATACCCGGTCTCTGTCATGCTTCACCTCGATTCTCCAACGGTCTCCACCAAAAGACTCACGCCCAAACCGTCCTTGACCCACGTCCCGTTCTCATACCAGCCAAGCGACGATGGTAGGGACGAGAATCTCTTGATTCTCCTTCACGGACTTGGTATGATTTGGCATGTCAGATTACTCAAATTTTCATTATAACGCAGGGGATACGCACCTTCCGTTCACAAGACTCGGTCGTTCTTTGAAACTTCCTCAAACTGCCGTCCTCGCCCTTCGAGCGCCAGAACAGTATGCCCTCTCTCCGTCGTCTGCTATTTATCGCCCACACGTCTAATTCAGAGTCCCATTTCTCTATGACGAATCTTATCAGTGGTACCCTTCCTTCACACCCCTTGGCGAGCTCATACCTTCCCCTAATCCCACCTCGGCCATCTCCTTGCTCTCTATGGTGATCGATAACCTCGTTCGAGACTACGGATGGACCAGGGAAAGTATTCATTTGTTCGGGTTCGCTCAAGGTGGGACTATTGCAGCGGAATTTGGAGTGGAGTGTTGGAAGAGTGTTCTGGCCGCACAAGCAAGGGTCAAAGATAAACCACAGGGTGGAACAGAACCAACAAAATCGCTTGGCTCCATTATCTCAATCTCAGGACCTCTCCTTTCTTACCCCACGCTCTCGCAGCTCGCTCCAACGCCACTCCTCGTCTTCCACCGTCCATTGCCTTCCGAGTCTGCTTTACGGCCTGCAGATCTGACAGCTTTCCGAAAGGCTTACGCAGCAATGACGGAAATTAACGGAGGTAATGGGGAAGGGATGCCGAGGAGCAAAGAGGAGTGGGAGCCCATAATGCGGTTCTGGAGTGTGAACCTCGGGAGGAGATTGGGAGATGATTTATATGAGGTTTTGAGTGGAGGGGGTCCTTAACACAAATGAAATAGTGAATGACAAAATGCGGCTCTCTAGTCAAGCCTGCGGAATATGAAACATCAAAATAGCTTGTGGCTTCGCATCAACAACACTATTTATTGCGAGAGGCAACGGTCTTCATGAATCGAGCTGTCTTTATAGGCAAAATTTTCAAATTTCACATTCAGTTCAGGAGATCTTCACGGGAAATCGTCATAATGAAGGAAGCGGTGCGTACGACTGTCAGCGATGTTTCTTCACGGGCTGCTTCAGAGGACAATGTTGTAACTGTTTCTTACAAGAAATGTTAGTATCATGAGAGATATTGGTCGAGCGCATTAACCCGTAGGTCCGCTTCGAGTACGTCAATGGCCGGCGCAAGTGTGTCATGAGTATGGTCATGTCACTCTGGGCGAGGCAAGTCGAGGAACTTTATCAGATCAATGGGGAACGCTAAGCAGAAGTCCACTCAAATTGATGATTGATGACGCCAGGTTTGCAGGGTGAAGATCGATCGCTGGTGAAACCCAAAACACAGGCCCAAATGCATCGTTTCGACCTAGCCTCCATTTCTAAATGCATCCCTTCATTTTACAGAGCATATCAGTCATCGGAGTCCGCAAAACGTGAAGAAATACAGTTCAGGACAGCTTGTAATTTTATAGTTCGAGCCTTTGTGCATGACGGGTCAGTTATCCGGCCAAGCCATGAACGTGAAGCACCATACACGTTAATCCGCGTCCTTGAGTATAGCCTCTTGAAACGGATCACCGATAACTGTGCAAATTTCCGGTTGACGCCTTCCATATACATCGCCCGAGACGTACCTTTCCTCAAATGTTCAGCCACTGGTATGTCAACCAGATCGTCCTTGTCCCGCCTCACACCCTCCTTCCCCTCTCCCCATCCACTATTTGCCCGCCGAGAATCCTCGCGTCGTCTTGATTTGGCGTCTCTTGTGTTAGACGCAGCAGCGAAAGATGATCCACCTGGTAGCCGTCGTTTCGATGAGTTCTGAGCCAAAGTCGCAGAAACTTGGCTAAAGAGTACGACAGCTCCCGGCGTGATTTGTTGCTGCACCTCATCTGGAGGTGGGGAACCAGACGATGGCGTGGATGGTGATGGAGATCCAGGTTCAGGCGGTGAATTCATCGTGAAGTAAGTCACGTGTTACGGCGCATTGGGTACTCAGTGTCGTGTCCAGGTTAAAGTCGACTCGGTTCCGAGAAATAGGAGAAATCGCCTATAAAAATGTTGTATGTATACCCCTGTCTTCCATTACACGGAACATGACCCAAAAGTATAAGCAACTCAGTCGTTCGTTTATTCCCTTATCGAATGGTGATCACAATTACTGACCGGGAATAATAGCTGAACAGGTCGATCATTTCCTTAAACACGGCTTTGTTGTGGTGAAAGAAGCGTTTTCTAAGAAAAAGGCGGACAAATGGACCAAGACCATGTGGGTCCGTATGGGACTAGATCCGAACGATAAGACAACATGGGATCGCGAGAGGATCCATATGCCTTCACACAATCGTGAACAAGTGGCTAAATTTGCGCCCAAAGTAAGATTAACGTTCACTGGGGTAGTTCGGCACACTAACGCTTATCAGGCATGGAGAGCTATTTGTGATTTGTTAGGAGGAGAGGATCGCATTGAAAAACAAAGTAGTTCCTGGGGGGATGGTTTCATTGTCAACCTCGGTACCGACGAGCTCGAAGGCGATGGTAAGTCAGTGCATCCTCGAGACTTGGGTAACTGGCACATCGACGGGGATTTCTTCGTAAGGTTTTCCTGTTAATTCACTTTTGACGATATATTCACACTGGTATTTAGGTTCATTATCTTGACTCTCCAGAGCAAGCACTCCTTGTCATCCCCATCTTCTCTAAGATCGAACCCGGTGGCGGCGGAACGATGATATCTCAAGACGGACTTCGTATGTTTACCAAATACCTCGCCGCTCATCCGGAAGGTGTCCTGCCTTCCGGTTTCTTCTATCCATCGACATCCACCTACGAGAATCCGAGGCATGACACAGGCTACTGGTCTCCTCTCGACGCAATCAAGAAGTGCAACGAGTTCGTCGAAATGACCGGCGAAGTAGGGGATGTCGTGTTGATGCATCCTCTCATGCTTCATTCAGCGTCCAAGAACCATCTCCGAATTCCAAGAATCATTACCAATCCGCCCGTTTCGCTCAGGCAGCCGTTTAATTTTTCGCGGCAGAATCCTGATGAATACAGTCTGGTCGAACGAAAGACGTTAATCGAACTCGGGGTGGATAAGTTGGACTTCAAGATCACGACCGATAGGCGTAAAATTGTCCCGCAGAGACTTGTGGCTCAGAATAAAATGAAGGAAGACGAGAAGAGAAGACTGGCCAGCTCGTAAGGTTCAATGACTCGTTGCATACTATACTAGCTCTGTAATGAGAACGATTCCCAAAAAATAATTTTCGCTCTACTAGTAGGAGCAACGGAGTGCCGTCGGACTTCTGGCGCAGCGGTGCACCAAGCGCCCATACTACTTATCATGGAAATGTCCAGCCTAATAACTGTCGTGATAATGTCTCTTATTCTAGGGCTTGGCTCGTTTAGCGTTGGAATGCTGCCACTAGCCTTTGTGTTTTCAAGTGCGTTCACGACCCAGTCAAGCCTCAGTTGTATCTAACTCGCAACTTTATTTAACAAGAAATCCACTTGGCTAGACTATCTGCACTCGGAACTGGCCTCCTGCTTGGTGCAGCGTTGGGTGTTATCATTCCCGAGTACGTCGAGAGTTCGAATTCTGAAGACAGGCATCAAGATCTTATGAACTTAGAGGAGTAGGAACCCTAGCCACCTCGTACCCTTCGTCACAACTGCCGACATCAAAAATCGGCTTGTCCTTACTTTGCGGGTTTACGTTCATTCTCATCGTTGAACAGCTTGGCTCTCCCCATGCGCACTGGCACTCCTTTCCGTCGCCGGACCTTCCCCTTCTTCACTCCTCCAATTCCGGCTCGAGTGACGTTGAATTTGATGCAGACTTGGGAGAATTGGAGCGTGATCAAGGCATGGGTCGTTCAAGCTCCGGATTTGTACGAGTTAATCTGCCCGCCCCTGACTCGGATGCGAATGTCGGCAGCAAGACGAGAGCGTACTCCATAATGCTAGGTCTCGTAATGCATGCATTCGCCGATGGCCTTGCATTGGGGGCATCTGCCCTTTCGACTAAATACGCATCCAGTATATCTCTAGTCGTGTTTTTGGCGTTGATAGTTCATAAAGGTATGTATTTTTAATTATTTCCCTTTGTCTTCATTTATGGTTGCCTGCACAGCCCCTACTGCGCTGGCTCTGACCACGTCCTTGCTCACGACTTCGCTTACACGAACGGAATGTAAAAAATATCTTATGTATTTCAGCGCGTCTACGCCGCTCGCTGCACTTGTATCATATGGGATCTTTCGTTCCCTTGGACTGGAAGAGAGTAACGACTGGACTGGAATAGCATTGCTTGTATCTGTGGGTCCTCTGATTCCTTTCGGTTGACCGATTGCTAATTCCTGCTAGGGAGGAACTTTCCTGTATGTGGCCACAGTACTCCAACCAGTGTCACAACATTCCCCGTCATCGGTCGAAGATATGAGGCCGCTGACACGCGTAGTTTTTATCGCCATGGGGATGTTTATTCCTTTTACAATCGGGGCTATGGTTGGTCACGGGCATAGGCATGCCCGTTAAAATTTGTCCTGAACTTTGTGAGTCCTACATCTAGTTAGATTTCCCTTGCAAGTAAGCCTCCAGGAAATTCTTATTAAAGGCGAGTCATGGGTTATGCGTTATTTGATTCGGCCGTAAGTTACGGTAACACCGTCCGGGCTGCAACAGTTGTAGGTATCCTTACAATCTCATGAACGCGTCACATCCGTTTGGCATATGGTAAATGCACTTGATGTAAGATCAAGGTTGAAACTGATCCCCATGGGAAATTTCGACTACTTTCATTGTCCCATTCTATCAGTCGATTATGGTTTGATGGGGCCCAAGCCTATTCAACTGCCAAGGTGACTGTAATGCCGTGATACCATTTCACATTGTGTACCGAGGGTTACAGGGTCCGGGAGATCTATGAATAAAGTCTCAAGGTGTCCTCCCTCTAGTTCGATATGGCACCGGTAAAGAGAGTCGTTGCAAGACCGACACGACTATTGGCGGTGTCATAGACAGAGTAGAAGCGCTCGAGGAAAGTATAACCATTTATGAAGTCTAAACCCGATCCTGAGGGTGCCCCGATATCGGCGACAACCAAGTAAATGGCACCGCTAACCCCGCCAATGTCAGCGTTGAGGGATCGAGGCCAGATCTGAGCGTTGGGAGTAAGCTCAAAAGGAATCTGTGAGGGGCAAGTATCAGGATGTATTCCACGCGTATTAGTGGATGACATACTCCATCGACGAAGAAGAACATGCTCTGGAGAGCGTCAAATTGGGCGGTCGTTATGCGGAGGAGGCCAGTGACGGCATCTGGTACACCGCCAGTCGCCGCTTGATAACTAGAGAAGGCATCTATGTGCTTTGTGAGAAAACTACCCAGTAGAATAGCTTGACAGTTGCTTACCTGTTGCAATAAGTATCAGGGTGGTCCCGGTATCTACAATCCCAGCAGTGGTAGACAAAATTGTTGTCAAGCCATAGTTGATCGATTCATCAATGCCCCAAAATGTGGATGCAGGGAAAGTGCTAGTGATTGGGCTACGTTCAATGCACGATGAGAGTGTGTCGTTGAAACTATTGAAGAGTTAAAACACGTACGTGAACACGATTGGGCCGAAAAATCTTGACGGATCTACACCACCGAATGTGAGTTCACCGTTCTGTGAAATACAATCAGAATGTTAATCTTGTAATAAAAGGAGTACAGTGACGCACAGTGGTGGATTGTACGGTAGTGGGCTCGAAAGAGACCGCAACTTCATTTTTGGTGGCTGTGCCTTGGCTAAACAGATTGTCGGTGACAGTGGGGATCAACTGGTTGGTCGCAGGTGATAGAGTACCTAGAAACATAATACACGTAAGCCACTGCTCTCTGGAAGAGAAAAACACGACGAGAACATACCAAGTGTGAGGCCCACAGGTCCAATTCTGCATGACAATCATCACTGCTGAAACAAGTCACTATTGGCCAAACCTTACCCTAAAATACCGTCAACACCCTGGAATCCTGTTGAAGTGGAAGCGACACCGATCGATTGCGTTGGAATGACGAGTCCAGGTGCAAGCGTCACTTGATCAATAAATTCCGTCCCTGAAGCACCCGGCGGCCCGATTGTGAATAGATGACTTGCAATGCCGGTAAGCCGTACTCACCAGAGAAACTTCCCGAGCCATAAGTGACCGACTGAAACCCAAAGTGGCCGGTCAATGACTTCGTTTCGAGGTACTGGCGGATACATACCACTTTGTTGGCGGTCTGGGTACTAGTGGGAGTCCTTACATAGGCCTTCGTTGCCCCGACCCACGTGTTGGAGCTTCCGGTATCGACTATAAGGTTGTCTGAGACATAATACAGTGTGTTAGTGCAAATCGACAGTTGGAGCGAGTAACTCACATGTGGTGGGGGGACTACCGACGCCAACCGACGCGATGTAACTCACAACTTGGTTGGAGACCGGTTCACTTATAACAGAGCGACCCTCGAGCTTGGCCTTAGCATTGCTAATAAGAGCCTTGGCTCTGGCCTGATCCTTTTGGAGGATGGTGTGGGGTCCAGTGAAGTTGAATTTCCTTACGAAAGGTAGAGAAACAGGCGAACGCCCTATAACGACAGGGTTGGATAGCACGGGAAGAGCAAGGAAGAGGTTTAAGAATACGAGACCCAGAGCAGGAACCATGATCAGCTGGGAGACCAAAGGTTGTCATTCTACGCCCTTTATAGAGTTGCAAGCATCAGACTTGAGAAAATCTTTTCCTTGAAGCTTGACAAGTCGAACAGCATCACATGGAGTACCCACCTTGTCGGGGCGGAAAACGTATGGTTTTATTTGCCTTATTCCGGGTCCACTGACAGAGAACGTGAACATAGTCCGGAACTTATCCATATTCTGTGTAGACCATGCGATGAAAAGTCCTATTAGCCTAGCTTCTGATGAATGATAATAAAAGCAGCTACCTGCAAACTTATGTCCGATAACAAAAATACCCCCGGATTTGAGCAGTGACGCAACTTGCGGTGAGGGTGTGTCTATATAGATTCGGTCAGTCACTCCACAAGATGCAGCCAATAGGGACATACACATTTCAGTTGTAATGGGAACCTTAAAAATCAGTATCGTCATCATTTAGTGAAAACATATATAGTATGTAGCGTCTGTTAACACTATCTTGGTGACTATGTCCCACGCTCGTGCCCGCATCGCAGACAGACACTCGAGGATTGGGCAGCGGACAGCGAGATGCACAGCGAAAACAATTCTAGCGCCAAAGCTTGCGAACGAGATTGGAGGAAGATTATGACATTGGAGCACCTAGTTAGGGATGATGCACAGGCTTCGGAATTGGACATGTTCCTTGACAGATTCTAGTATAACTGGGCTTGGGCTACTGTTACCATCGAGAGATGAGAAGCTCAGCGAGTAGGAAGAGGCATGTCTACAGTGATCAACCACTGCCTTGTGTCGTTGTGATCCACAGCCGAGAGTTCTGATTCCAATGGCCTGATGCGGGGAATGAGCAGCATATGTCGATTTGTCCTTACTTTGCTGCAAAGTTTCTCGGAAAGGTGGTTCAGGTGAGGTTCGGCGACTGCCAGATATTCCCACATTATCTTCACCGCTGTTCTGGATGTCAGAATCAGGTTCAGGCTCCCGCAACAGTGCTTCGCCACCACCACAAAAACGCGCTCGTCATGCAGTCTCGGATAAACACAAAATAAATGGCAACGGTATGGCATCTTCATCAATCCTGCCGCCACTTTCACTGTCGATCCTCGGGGTGGAACCCCTCGATGAATTCATCAAGGAAATCGCGGATTTCATTCACCATATGATCGTCACGAGGCCAGACCTGGGAGGTCATGTAGAGGTGGAGGCAAAAGTGGGTGTTTTGAAGGACAGGGGATCTGGTCAGAGATTAGCATTACCAGTGCTTGTCGAAACGAGTATGTTATTTCTTGTCATTTGCAGCTTCCTTGATTGACATGCTCCTGTGGAGTCCTGAGACCGAACGAAGTTGACTGTCAATTCGAATCAAATATGACTGCAGTGAGTCTCGAGTAATATATATTCCCAGTCTTGGTCTGATCCTGCAACGAAGATGCAACATAAACACTTTAATACGCTTCTCAATAACCTCAAAACGGCGTCCGTCCAACCTTCACATCCATCTTCCCCCCTCGACTACAGTCACAAGTTCCTCATTGACTCATTTTACCCCTCCGACCATCCATATGACCGAGAAAAAGTACGCGTAACGAGAGACGAAAAAACTGGAACAGTCACGGAGTGTGTTAGGAAATTGAGGCTCGGAGATCTTAATATATACTCCCCGAAACGAGCTGCAGATTGGCGAGTCAGCGTCAACTTGGAGGTACCAGGTGGGTCTTCTCAAGTTTGCTGTGTCAGTTGGACTGATTATTCTCAGTAACACATCCTGTGGGATCATCAACTCATTCTCGGAGAAAGGACAGGATGAGCTATTCGCATGAAGAATTCAATATCGATCTGACTCAAGTGACGTCTTCATCTTCATTGAATGCCCCTGTGCGTATCCTTTTGTTTAACTATTGATCAATCCTCAATGCATTTCAACAACATCAGCCGGAGGTTCTACACGAGTTAGAACTTGAAATTGCACGCTCGGATCTTCTTCTTGCGACTTCTGCCAAACGTAATGACCAGAATGCATCCGAGTATGAACGCAGTGCTTTCGACGAACTGATTCGAGCGTTTGTTAACAATGCCAGAATACTTGTACGCAACGCAGGTGACGGGTTGCATTAACTCTTTAACTCTGTAGGTTAGTAGCTCATGGGATATAACGACGTGGAATATAAGTACATATGAATAGTTCAGAAAAAATTCACAGCCCAACTACTTCGACCATGTCACCATCTTCCAAGTCAGCATCTCCAATCAGGGCCGTAGGATCCATCTTGTCACCGTCAATCTTCAACATTGGTTCAGCGACCTCTTTCTTTCCCTTCTTGCTGGATATAGTTCCGGGGTATTCGCCGCCCAGCTTCGCGACTTTCAAAAATGCTTTGACAATAGCCCCACATGTCGTAGTTGGACGCACAGTCAGAGTGATATCTTTAGTCGTTGCTGCCGAGCGAAGAACAAGCTTGATTGTGTCTCCGCCGGCA
>QLPE01001155.1:15563-26578 GCA_003314125.1 Hygrophorus russula | reverse complement strand
GAAGTAAATCAAAAGTTACTAAGAAAGTTGATCTAAATATACTGTAAGATAAAAAAATTCAAGTCAAACCCAAAATCAAACAAAAGTCTATAAGTTCCAAATAGGTCAAGCTAAGATAGATATAAATAAATAGGGTAATATGAAATTACAAATATTATTTTTCTCTCTATGTTAATATTAAGATAATCTATTATAAGTGATTATCATTGAATATCAGAATTGGTGATCCTAATAAGAATTGGTGATCTAGCTAATACTTGTTGATATTGTGATACTCACAAAGCTGACTGTCCTTTATATAGCCTTGCCAGTTCATATGCAAGAATTGTAGATATTTTAACTATTATTTTCTTTACAATACTTTATATTGGTATATCATAATATCATGGGTTTCCTGATGCGTGGCTCTGGAGTCCACTAGAGAGGTAGTTCGCACTCGGACTCCATTGTCCGCTGATTTGATTTTGATGTCTACTGTCAGCGAGTGTTTGCTTGAGGTCGTTGCGATGATGAATTTGTGTGGCAGACGCTTCTCAGAGGTGGGTCTGTGAAGTTTTGGATTTTTTGGAGGAGGGCTGGCTGGAGTGGGAGGATTTTGCACATCTTTCACAGGAAGTGATTCGTATTCATTCTCAGGTAAGTTATATACATGTAGGGGCACGAATCTGTTGTGTGAAGGTGGCAGGGGTGTGCTATTCACCTGCTGCTGGGTTAAAAATCCTCTACCACTGTCTGCAGAGAGCTTTCGCAATCCTCCGATGCCAAGTCTTTGGATGCCAGTAGGCTTTCCAGGAGGTCGTCTCTTTCCTCTGTGGTCATGTGGTGAATGTCATAGTGAAGGGGACATTCCTTTGCGATGTGTCCTGGTTTCCCACAGTGGTAGCAGTTCTGTGGGGTTGGTTTCGTGTGGGAGGAGTCAATGTCCATCGGTATTCCTTGTGCCAGTGCTTGCGAGGGTTTCGGTGGGGCAGGGTTGGCTGCGAAGGCTCGCAAGAGGAAATTTCATGGAGGGAGTGCAGCGGGGTGGTTTGTTGTTGTTCGACGAGATGAGGCAGAGTGGAAGGCCTCGTTGGCAAGGCGATTGCAGTCTAGTTGTCTCGCTGCCTCATACCAGTCGTCTGGGTTGTTGTCTGCAGGTCTGTCTCTTCCTGCTTCTGTGATCTTGTCTTGGATGGATGCGTTTAACCCTCGATGGAATTTTATGACGATGGCCAGCTTGTCTGTGTATCCAGCGATGTCAATGAGTGTTTCAAACTCATCTATGTACTCTTCGATGCTCCTTTGCCCTTGGAAGTACTTGTCCAATTCAAGCCGCATCAGGGCATTCATGGACTCGTTTTCGGGGCAGAAGTCATTGATGAATATGTCGCGAAACATCGCAAACGTGGAGAAGCGGTTGTTTCCTGTTTTTATCTCATGTCGCAAGGTGCGATCTGCGAAAATGGCTGCTCATCCTGTTTTCATGTAGGAGAGTATCCAGTGGATCTTTGTTTGATCGTCTGGGAAGTCCGAGTCACAGATGGCCATGTATAGGTTGCACAAGTTTAGGAAGGCTCTTCCCTTTGTGCGATTGCCGTCGAAGTCGTCTGGAGCACTCGGCTTCAGGTGCAAACATGTCTGTTCGGTTTTCACCAGTGTGGGGGCGCAAGGGTTTCTTGGGAAGGTGCTGGAGCTGGGAATTCGATGTTGTTCAGCTTTGCCAAGATTTGTTGCAGTGCTGTGTTAGTTGCTTGAATCTGTTTGCTTTGCTTTGTCACCATGGACTCCAGCGCGGTGATCCTTTCTTGATCCATTGCTGGTAGAGTCTCTGCTGGTGAGGAGGTGTGTGTGAAACTGTTTTCGGAGGAGGAGGTGGGTGAGGCGGTGTCCAAACCGCTGTGGTATGCTATGAAGTGTGGAATTGCGCCTCCTTCACCTGGTACTCTTAAGAGAGGTTTTTCTGCTGTAAGGGCGACCTTAACAGCACTGCAAAAGTATCGTGTGAGGGTGTGAAGTAGTTTCAAAGGGCTGGTGAGGGAGATCCAAAGAGAAAAACCTAAGGGATCTCCTCACCAGGTTGAGTATATATACTAGTCCATCACAATGCACTTAAGAGGACAATGGGGGGTGAGCTAATGTACTATGGACAATGGGAAGTGTCGTAAAGAGATGTAAATGGATGCGAAAGTGTTGTGAAGTATCCTGAGGTACTACGAAGGATTTCGCAGTGCTTAAAAGGGGTTCGCAATGGGTTTCCCTGACAGGTGTGCTGGAAATTCAAAGTGGCAAAAGGCACCCACTGTTTGTTGGGGTGGATCAGTTGATTCCAACATCATGTCAAATTCATGGGAGTTTTGGGATTCGATCTACATCACCCACATAATGCAACTCACATTGAGTTCCTCAGAGATTGTCTGCATCCTTGACTGCCATCTCAAATCCATTCACAGCAAGATCATTGTGAGCCTCAATGTGGTGAGCCATTCAATCAACCTTTTATGCACCACTGTCCATTCATCATCTTTGACAGTTTCAACTCCCAGGGCCAACCATTGCGATCCACTGCCTCATCCACACTTGATCATCGGAGAGCCTGAAAACATTGCAGGGCCATCTGGTACGTTGCACGATGCCGATGAAGTGATAGATGCTACATGGGATGGGGAGGATCTTGTGCTGTGAGGATCGGGTTCATTGTCAGGTCATCCTTCTTCTTTCATTGTATGTGTGGGGCCTCATGCCCCCCCCTTTTTTTTGGTATTGTTTGTTGTCCCATCTTTTTGAAATAGAAAACACCCTTTCAGGACTGAATCAGAGTGAATGTAAGAAAAATAAGAAAGTGATTTTAGGTCATTATACATATATGACAAAAACAAGGAAAGGCTCAGTGATGCATCCTAGCCATAAAACCTTGGCTCCATGGACTATCCTGTTTGAGTGCCTTTGAGCAGTGCTAGACTGCTTGGGACCAACTTGGGTTCATCCAGGAACGTTTTAAACATGTATCACAAATATCAGGTATCTACTAAAGAGCAAAACATATATGAGCAGAGATGAGCAAAGGAAAATGAAAGTGAAAAATGGGTATATCTCATGTCTGTCCTTCCATCACGACTCCTCATCTATCTGTCCATCTGGCACTTTTCTTTCATTGGATTCTTCCTTTTCCTTTTCTTCCAATTCTTCAACGTCTCCAAGGTACTTGAAGAATGACTCTGGGTTGACTTGAATGCATTTTTGGGCATGATATGGGATGATGTGGAATGCAGTGAAACGAAGCTTGGACACTGATCTGTCAAGTTCAGAAAGTATGTAGGAGCTGCCTTTCGTCTGTTGGACAACTACTATTAGACCAATCCACTGGGGCTTCATTTTCCAATCCAAGGACATTTCGACACAGGAGTTTCAGACTAGAACGAGATTGCCTGTTGTGAACTTGTATGTCTTGATCAAGTGTGCATAGTGCTTTTCAAACTGTCGGACAGATGCGAAGCGAGCCCGAATGACATGGCCATGGATTTCTGTGAGATCGTCCTGTTGTTTTTATAGCTGTCAGGCCTGAAGTGCGATAAGGTCAGTCATTGACATTTTGGATTGTGGCAGGACCATAAATGTTGCTTCCATCAAATTGAATGGGAGGGGAGGCTCAACTCCATGTGCGATATAGTATGATGAATGCCCAAGTGTGTGGTGCATTGTAATGTGTTCTGCCCAGAAGACAGTGTGTCACAGTTAGCCATTTCCATTCATCTCCGTCACAAACTTTGATGATGGCTTCTCACACGTCAAGGTGTCATTGTTCAATGGCTCTGTTTGCTTGTGAGTTGTATGGTGAAATAAGAATGTGCTTGATTCCATATTGCCACGATAGCCAGTTGAGTGCTTCTACGAATGGTGTTCTGTTGTCTGTGACAATCTCTTCAAGTGTGCCCCATTGACACAAGATGTCTTTGAATATAAATGCTCCGATGGCTGCTCCAGTTTCACGTCTGAGTCATCTATGCTCAGGATAGGCCAAGAGTGAACATCAGGCCTGTATGATATACCGATAACCTGTTGCTTGGGACATGTATATGGTGTTGATGTAGGCTTTGCAGAATAGTGATATGAGTGCTGAAACTGTTGGAGGAATGTGAAGGTAACACATTTGTCTTAACTGACACTGGTGACATGTCTGAACAAACCACTTGACATTGTGATCAAGGAACGGCCACCAGAAATGTTCAGGGAGCTGAATGTGGACTGCATATATTTTCTTATGTCCAAGTGCATTGTGGACTTCTTTGATGATGTCAAATCGTTTGTCAATGGGAACAATGATTTTGTGTCATCTGTTGCAACATTGATCTGGGGTTATTTTGTGTCCTGATACTCAGAACAGTGTCAGAGGGCATATTTCGGACTACAGATGAGTGTGCTGGGGCTACAGAACATGTTATGGTCACTGTAGGTATATCCTGTACTGTATGGGATACAGACAATACATTCACACTTGAAAATGCAGTCGCATGATACTGATCAGAGGGAATGGACAAAATGGGTGAAATTTGGCTTGAACCTGTCATGTGGGGGTCTGTAGATGCAGCAGAACTCTTCATGGGACGTCCTGGGGTACCTGGTATCCTACAGGACTCATCCGGCGCATTCGCATTCTGGTCCGAGGGCGTTTCACTAAGATCAGGGGGTGATATGGGGGCAGCGCTTATTTTTGTCGTGTGGGCTGTTGTGGTCAACACAGATGCTTTGGATGGGTGTATATGGCATGTATGGACTGTACTTAACATGTGTGAACCATTTGCGAGCGAATGTGAGGTCGCTAAGGGATCAGGATTTTGGGGTACTAGGGGAGGAGGAAGAGGATATGCTTTGGCCTTCCTGCCAGCTCTACAGCCTCGGAAACGGTGTCGTTGGGCACACCTAGTCCCATGGATACAACATCCATCGCATCCGTGCACTCATGCGGTCTCCTTCATCCTCAGAATGCTCTGGAAGGGTGGATATACACTCCAGACTTGTGGCAGCTGTTGTGGGATAAATTCTTGATGGTTTTGAACGATTCCTGGATGGAACGGAAGCGGGACTAAGTGGTAAACGAATGGTTGGGCGTATGTGTACATAGGAAGCGGCAGTGGTACTGAAAAATGGCAAAAACTGGGCGTTTTGCTGAATTGTGACACTGGTGTGACATCGTGACGCGAAGGCATTCTGTTCGAAAATCAATGACAGCGAAGGATCAATGGAACGCGAAGAGATGAAAGTTTGCTTGGAGGTTTGGATAAAGTGTTAGAATAGACTTTTGAGGTCTGATGGGAAAGTGAGCACTCAAAATGCTGCCAAAACGGCACAGAGCTACTGGTGGTCGGTTCTATGAAATGACTTTGGGACCCCTCATGGTGGGCTCCAGATGTGATGTTTTTGAAAGGTCTACTATAAGAAAAGCAGAATGAGAAAGGATGAGTCAAAGAGGACAGAACCTCTTCTGTGGTCCACAAAGTGCAGAAACAACCAGTAAATTCTTGTTTGTCCCTATGTACAAAGTGGCTAACTACCTGTACAGAACAAATAGTGAAAATAGGAAAATGTGTACCTCCAAGCTCAGAGTGCGAGCATGCACTACACCAGAGATGCTGACAAATCAGAAGATGAAGAAAATAAAGAATCTAATGGAAAGGAAGTGACAGAGGGAGAGATGGACAAAGAGTTATGTTTTTTGTCATATATGTATAGTGACCCAAAATCTTTTTCTTATTTTTTTTATGTTCACTCTGATTTAGTCCCAAAAGGGTCTTTTCTATTTCAAAAAGACAGGATAATGGACACACATATATAAATTAAAAAATAAAAAATAAAAATAAAAAGGATGGAGCATGAAGCCACATGACGTGCAACAAAGGAAGGACAACCTGACAACGAACCTGAGTCTCACAATGCAAGATCCTCCTCATCCCATATAGCATCCATTGCTTCACTGACATTGTGTGACATACCGGATAGCCCCACAATGTTTTTGGGCTCCCCAAGGACCAAGTGTGGACAAGACAGCGGATTGAAATGGTTGACCCTGGGATCAGAAACCATCGATGATGACAAATGGATAGTGGCACACAAATGGTCAATTGAATGGCTCACTGAGTTGAGGCTCACAATGATCCTGCTGTGAATGGATTTGAGATGGCGGCCAAGGATGCAGACGATCTCCAAGGAACTCGACGTGAGCTGCATTGCATGGGTGGTGTAGATAGAGTCCCAAAACTCCCATGAATTCAATGTGATGTCAGAGTCAACCAATCTGCCCTGATGAACAGTGGGTGCCTTCTGCCATTTCAGATGCCCTGTGCACTAGTGTTTCAACTGTGTGCACCCAACTCATGACTTGTTCCAGCCTACATGAAAGCACAGCTGGGCCTGACCCTCACACTGTGTGCAGGAAAATTCCTGAAGACTAGTCCAAACGCGTAATTAGCAAGACGATCATGAACAGAAAATGAACTGGAAATATACATACCTGGTTTCATTTCAGCAGCAGGCCCCCGCTTTGCCTTCTTCGAAATGGACTTCACCTCAATGACACTGTCCAACATGCCTTGTCCTCACATCATTCTCTGAGTTAACCGCCACTACCAGACACTTGTGCGGGTGTGGATGCTCCTTCTCCTTCTGCTTCTTCTCCTTTCTCTGATACTCCCGCTCCCTTTCCTTCTTCTTGTCTTCCTCTTTTGCCAACCATTCCACTTCAAGGTTGGCTGTGGCCTTGGCTTGCACACACTGCACTAGGACAATCAAGTCGGCAGGGGAGAGGTTTGATAAATCAACAGCAAGGGGGAGGACAGACAACATAGTGATAGAAGAATGAAGGAACCCAGTTGACAACAATGCACCCAATTTATAGGAAACGCCCACCACAATTAGCCAATAGCACTCAACCATGTTGTAAGGAGGGTGGTATTTATATACCAGTCCCTTATGCCTTGCTCACAATCTGAGTATTCAAATATGTATATCTGACACAGACTGTGTGAGCAGTTGGTAGTGGGATGATATATGTTATCTTCCCACACCTGTGGCTGTGTGGCTACATGTGCGGCTTCCTATTTACAAGTATTTATGCTACTTACTACTATATTAAAAAATCGCCCATGTGGCGAGTGGCATAAGGCCTTGGACCAGTGGTGCTGGTGCATTTTAGTGACGCATAAGAGGGGGACCTCTTACACTTCCCCCCTTTTAAAAGGAAGGAGCTATCAACCTCACAGGTCAACAGCCATATCCGGAGATATGGGGGAATCGCTGCCATAGGGCAGTGTGGCGTCGTCGACAGTCTCCTGTCGAGGGGGTAGCTCAAAGGCAGCATCGTCTGCCTTGTGGAGCTCGCTAATGCGAGCTCTGCACAGTTCCTCACTGGAACTTTCGGACCCCATGTCATCTTCACAGCTGTCCGCCCAATCACGTTGGGTGGCTGACATGACAGCCAGCTTGTGGGCAGCAGGCACGGGTGCAGGGCCTGTGGGGGCAACAGCGATACACTGTTTGTTTGATTTTTGTCTGCTAGATGGCAGACTTCGAGCGTGTCGTTTGGATGTGTTTGGCAGCGTTACAGTACTCTGTAATGTGGGTAGTACTACACTACCACTAGGCATGGGGCCTATAGGGGGCACTCATCGAGCGACAGAACTATCAGCATTGCACTGAGCATATGGACGGAACATGTCCATATATGACTGTTGGGTCATACCACACATCCATAAGTGACGGACAATGTTGAGCTCATTGAAGGGGGGACCAGTCCCTTCGAAAGCTTGGGGTGACCAGCTCAGTGGCTGGGTTCACTCAACAGTCGAGCAGACCTCCAGAACGTCTGGACAGAGGAGCGTGCTTAACGCGGTGCATGTGAACGATTGATGTTCAGCTGAATGTTTGCCCCCAGACGAATCCTTGAGGAGCTGCCAGACGGAGAGGTTGGAGACCTCATACTTTCCATCTGCATTGAGGCAGATGGCGCTGGGCAGCTGTTGGTTGCTGTGCAGCACCTCCTCAACGTCGGTTTGGAGTAGTAGCCCGTCCCATTGTGGGAGCAGAATTCCACGCTGATGATCTAAGGGTGCTCTGAGTGCTGGAAAAACACCAACACTAAACAACCAAAGACTGGGTGTGAGTGGTGTGCAAAGGTCTGTCCAACGAGCCTAAGATAGGCAAGGAACGATAGCTAAAACGAGAGGGGAACTAGAGGGAGAATGAGTGCGAAGACGATAGTACGAGTGCGAAGACGAGAGGATGAGTGCGAAGACGATAGTACGGGTGCGAAGACTGGGGTGCGAATACTAAGAAGCTTCGCAAGTAGAACTAAGACAAGGTCAACGATAGAGGCTTCGTGCTTGATATGACTAAGTGAGTGAGAACTAGAGGTGACTTAGATCTGAACTTGAGGGGGAAAAGTAACTTGTATTCGTCTAGAAAGTACGGCCTATTTATATAATGAGAACACAAGAGGGCAATGTGGTAGTATAAAAGAAGTGGCAAGTGGAAGGTGTGTGAATGGATATCGTTCTGAAATAATGAAAGGTAGTGGCACAAAGAAAGAGAATGGACCTGTACGCAACAATGGGAGGGACTGTGGCCGAATAGAGCTGTGCGAAGCTGCGAAGTGGCATGCGAAGTGCGAATGTTGCGAAGAGTTCGATTTCATAGAACTTGGCTCTTTCGCAAGGGACCTGTGCTGTTCGAAAGTGGTAAAGTGAGTGATTCCGAACTTGAACTGATATAATGCGTATCAACGCTTAACAGCGTAGTGTACCACCTCACGTTGGAGGACTGACCGTTGATCGTACAGTATTTGGTATGCTTCCACAGCCTTGCTGTGGAACGCTGGCAAATCATGCATGAACCGAGGTTCGGTGAACACACCAGCCAACTTTCTGCCAAAGAAATTGACAGCTCATAACTTCGTTCCCCATAATGAATTTTCAACAAAATGTTGATGATGACCTGGGTTCATCGGCAGCGGTGTGAAGCCACAGTGTACGCACAGACAGGCAGGCAGACCAGCCTGTCATTCCTTTTTAATAGGATGGACTCTAACTAAAGAGAACAGGCTGACAACTGCAGGTAGTGCAGCTTTGGCAGCATAGCTCGAGGGCTCTGTAGTGCCTGAAGAGCTAGTAGCTGTGTCAGCTAGTGGGGGAAACTGTAGCATAGCTACTGTCAGGGAAATCCTGTTGCGAAGCCCTTCCGCGCACTGCGAAGTCCTTCACACTACCTCAGGGCACTTCACAGCACGTTCGCATACGTTTATATCCCTTTACGACACCTCCCATTGTCCATAATACATTAGCTCACCCTCCATTGTTCTCTTAAGCGCATTGTGACGGACTAGTATATATACTCAACCTGGTGAGGAGATCCCTTAGGTTTTTCTCTTTGGATCTCCCTCACCAGGTAAGCCCCCTTTGTACTACTACCTCTTACATATATATTTATCTTTGGATCTCCCTCACCAGCCCTGCAAATCACTTCGCGTCTTAGTTAAGAACTTTGCAGCACTGTTAAGGTTGCCCTTACAGCAGAAAAACCTCAAACTTCAAGTACCAGGTGTAGGCAAGGCGCAATTCTGCATTTCATAGCATTTCGCAGTGGTTCGGACACCGCCTCGCCCACCTCCTCCTCTGAAAACAGCTTCGCAGATACTCCCTCACCATCCCAGACTCTATCAGCAATGGATCAGGAGAGGATCACCGCACTAGAGTCCGTGGTGATGAAGCAAAGCAAACAAATCCAAGCCACCAACACAGCACTCCAACAAATCCTGGCAAAACTAAACAACCTTGAGTTCCCAGCCCCAGCACCTCCCCAAGAAGCCCTTCGCACCCCCACACCAGCGAAACAGGAACAAACACGTTTGCGCCTGAAGCTGAGGGCTCCCGACAACTTTGATGGTGACCACGTGAAAGGAAGGGCTTTCCTGAATTCATGCAACCTGTACATGGCCATCTGCAACTCGGACTTCCCAGATGATCAAACAAAGATCCACTAGATGCTCTCCTACATGAAAACAGGATGAGCAGCCATTTTTGCAGATCGCACCCTGTGATACAAAATAAAAACAGAAAATGACCGTTTCGCCACCTTCGCAATGTTTCGCGATGTATTCGTCAATGACTTCTGCCCCGAAAACGAGTCCACAAATGCCCTGATGCGGCTCGAATCGGACAAATACTTCCAAGGGCGAAGGAGCGTCGAAGAATACATAGATGAGTTTGAAACACTCATCGACATCGCTGGCTACACAGACGAGCTGGCCATCGTCATAAAATTCCGTCGAGGATTAAATACATCCATCCAAGACAAGGTTGCAGAAGCAGGGAGAGACAGACCCGCAGACAATAAACCAGACAACTGGTATGAGGCAGCGAGATGACTGGACTGCAATCGCCTTGCCAACGAGGCCTTCCACTCTGCCTTATCTCGTTGAACAACAACAAACCACCCCGCTGCACTCCCTCCATGAAATTTCCTCTTGTGAGCCTTCGCAGCCAACCCTGCCCCACTGAAGCCCTCGCAGCCACTGGCACAGGGGATACCGATGGACATTGACTCCTCCCACGCGAAACCAACCCCACAGAACTGCTACCACTGTGGGAAACCAGGACACATCGCGAAAGAGTGCCCCCTCCACTACAACATTCACCACATGACCACAGAGGAAAGAGACGACCTCCTGGAGAACCTGTTGGCATCCAAAGACGTGGCATTGGAGGACAGCGAAAGCTCTCCACAGACAGTGGTTGAGGATTTTTAGCCCAACAGCAGGTGAATAGCACGCCCCTGCTGTCTTCGCACAACAGATTCGCACCCTTACTTGTACATAACATACCCGAAAATGAATGCAAATCAGTTCCAACGAAAGACGTGCAAAATCCTCCCACTTCAGCCAACCCTCCCTCTAAAAACCCAAAACTTTGCAGACCCACCTCCAAGAAGCGCCTGCCACACAAGTTCATCATCGCAACCACCCCTAGCAAACACTCGCTGACAGTAGTAGA
>QLPE01001155.1:5200-15534 GCA_003314125.1 Hygrophorus russula | reverse complement strand
TAGCAAACACTCGCTGACAGTAGACATCAAAATCGAATCAGCAGACAACGGAATCCGAGTGCGAACCACCTCTCTGGTAGACTCCGGAGCCACAGGAATGTTCATTGACTTGGAATATGCTCGCACAAACAACATCACTATGCGACAATTGACCTGCCCCATCCCAGTGTTTAATGTTGATGGCACTGCAAATGAAGCCGGCATGATCCACAAAATCGCAGACGTCATCCTTCGCTTCAATGGACATGCAGAATGAGCAACCTTCGCAGTCACCCAACTGGGGAAACAGTCGACAATCCTGGGATACACATGGCTTTGCCAGCATAACCCGGACATCGATTGGTCACGCAAAGAAGTTCGCATGACCTGTTGCCCCCCACAATGCAACACCTGTCAGTCAAAACTACGAGACGAGCGAAAGCTAGAACGCATCACAACAGCCCAAATTCACGCATGCCAACTAGGAGAAATGCCTGCCCTAATTGAGGATGTAGACGATGACGAAGAGACCCCCCCCGGTATGCGAAACTCCCTCCAATTTGAACCCAACCCTTTCGGACTCCACCCGGATGACAATCACGACCGGGATGTAGAGATCGAAGAAGGAGATCGCATTTTCGCAGCCACTATCTACCCCCAGGATACAAACCTTTTCATCAGAGCCACCTCCACTGTCTCAACTCGGTTAGCAGAAGCACACACGAAGAACTCAGACACAAAATCCTTTCGCGATACAGTCCCGAGCCACCTCCACGAGTTCAAAGACATCTTTAACAAAAGCTCGTTCGATAGCCTGCCAGAACGAAGAAAATGGGACCACGCGATTGAGCTGGATCAAGACCCTGAGCCCGGCTTCAGAAAGGTCTACCCCATGTCCTTGGAAGAGCAAGCCGAGATGGATGCTTTCCTCGAAGAAGCTCTCGCAACAGGTCGCATCTGCCCTTCCAAGTCCCCCATCGGCGCACCAGTCTTCTTTGTCAAGAAAAAAGATGGCAAGCTTCATTTTGTACAAGACTATCGGGCACTAAATGCTATCACGCAAAAGAACCGCTACCCCCTTCCCATTATCGACGACCTTATTCACCGACTCAAGGGCGCGAAATACTTCACCAAGTTAGATGTACACTGGGGATACAACAATGTCCGCATCTGCAAAGGTGACGAATGGAAGGCAGCGTTTCACACGAACCGCAGCCTCTTCGAACCTCTTGTGATGTATTTCGGACTAACCAACAGTCCTGCAACCTTCCAGACAATGATGAATGAGATCTTCCAGGACCTCATTACCCAAGGTGTGGTCTCCATCTACCTAGATGACATCCTCATCTACACCAACACCCTGGAAGAACACTGACGCATCACACGAACTGTCTTGGAACGAATGCGCAAACATAAACTCTACCTATGCCCAGAAAAATGCAAATTCGAACAAACCCGCATCGAGTACCTCGGGGTTATCATTTCACAAGACAAAGTGGAGATGGACCCAGTCAAAATCGCCGGAGTCGCGGAATGGCCCGCCCCAAGCAACAAGAAAGAGGTGCAGTCCTTCCTAGGCTTCACTAATTTCTACCATCGCTTCATCGCAGACTTCTCGCACCATGCTTGCCCACTATTCGACCTCACCAAAAAGGATTCGCAATTCTCCTGGACCACCCAAGAAGAAGACGCCTTCGCGAAACTCAAAGGAATCGTCACCTCAGCACCAGTTCTCATCCTCCCGGACCACGACCAACCTTACCGCCTAGAAGCAGACGGCTCAGGGGTCGCAACAGGTGCAGTACTCTCACAGCTCTCACTCGAGGATAACAAATACCACCCAGTCGCCTTCCTCTCAAAATCCCTCTCCCCGGTCAAGTGAAACTACGAAATACACGACCTGGAAATGCTGGTGATTATTTGTGTGCTAGAAGAATGGTGACACTACCTCGAAGGAGCCCGCCACCCCATCGAGATACTGACAGACCACACGAACCTCGAATATTTTCGCACAGCGCAAAAACTCAATGGCAGACAAGCTAGGTGGTCACTGTATCTCTCCCGTTTCAACTTCACCCTCCAACACAGACCCGGATGCTCCATGGGCAAGCCAGACGCCCTATCCCGCAGAGCAGACCATGGCTCTGGCCACGAAGATAACCAAAACCAGACCCTACTATCCCTGGAACTCTTCTGCATTCACGCCCTTGCAGGTCTAAATGTCGAAGGGGAGGAGAAGGACATCCTCACGGACATCTGCTGCACCCTGCGAAACGGCGAACTAGAGCAACCTGTGGCCAAGGCAGCTCGCGAATTAGCCAAAGATCGCAAACGTGGGACAATTCACAGAACAGAATGGTCAATGCTAAACAACCTCCTCACCTTTCATGGCAAGATTTATGTCCCTAATGACAAGGATCTCCGCCGCAGAATCGTCAAGCAGCACCATGATTTGCGAGTTGCTGGGCATCCAGGACGCTTCAAAACGCTCGAACTCGTCTCACGCAATTACTGGTGGCCCCAAATGTCCCACTACATTGGTATCTATGTCAAAACGTGCGATTTGTGCAACCACACCAAAATACAACACCACAAACCCACAGGTGAACTACATCCTACAGAGATACCAAAGGAAAGGTGGGACAGAATCAGCGTAGACCTCATCATGGAGCTCCCAGACTCACATGGCTACGACGCAATCATGAACATAGTTGACTTTGCAAGCAAATGGGCACACTTTGCACCCACCCACACCACCGTCACTGCAGAAGGAGCGGCACGAATCTACCTCAGGGAAATCTGGAAGCACCATGGCCTACCGTGAAGCGTCACTTCCAATCGAGGCCCACAGTTCATCGCAGAATTCACCCGCGAACTGTACAGGCTTCTCAGGATCAAGCTCGCGACATCAACGGCCTACCATCCACAGACAGATGGACAAACCGAGCACGTCAACCAAGAACTGGAGCAGTACATTCAACTCTTCACTAACAAAAGGCAGAACAACTGGGATGAACTCTTACCAATGGCTGAATTCGCCTACAACAACCACATCCACTCCTCCACGCAGCAGGCCCCCTTCATGCTAGATACAGGATGCGACCTGCGAATGGGCTTTGAACCCAGTCAACCACCTTCGCACCTGGAATCCATAAACGACTTCAAGGATTGTATGTCAAAGGGCCTAGAAAAAGCAAGGGCAGCACTCGCGAAGGCACAGCAAGAATACAAACTATACTACGACCGTCGCAGAGAACCCGCGCCCGACTTCGCACCAGGAGACAAGGTCTGGTTGGACTCCAGCAACATTCGCACAACTCACCCCTCCGCGAAACTCAACCATCGACACCTGGGACCTTTCGAGATCGAGGCAAAAGTGGGACACGGCGCATATAAGCTCAAACTACCGGTCCCACTCTGACGCCTACACCCAGTATTCCCCGTAGTCAAACTCTCACTAGCCCCTCCGGACCCTATCTCGGGGCGACACACCTCGCCTCCCCCCCCTCCAGAGCTCGTCGATGGCGAAGAGGAATTCGTGGTCGAAGGAATCCTGGACAGCCGTATCTTCAACCGAAAACTCCAGTACCTCATCAAGTGGAAAGGCTACGGAATCGAACTTAACAGCTGGGAACCCCACTCGCAAGTATTCGCACCCGAAGCGGTCGCGGAGTTCTACCGGCTACACCCAGGTGCCCCTCGCTACATCCGCTCCTTGGTTTTCAAAAAAATCCCCTTCTCTCATGCAGATATCTCTCCCTGGTGGCACTCCTCCCACGTCAAGTCGCCGCATACCTTAAAGGGGGGGTAAATGTCAGGGAAATCCCGTTGCAAAGCCCTTCCACGCACTGCGAAGTCCTTCACACTACCTCAGGACACTTCGCAGCACGTTCGCATACGTTTATATCCCTTTATGACACTTCCCATTGTCCATAATACATTACCTCACCCTCCATTGTTCTCTTAAGCGCATTGTGACGGACTAGTATATATACTCAACCTGGTGAGGAGATCCCTTAGGTTTTTCTCTTTGGATCTCCCTCACCAGGTAAGCCCCCTTTGTACTACTACCTCTTACATATATATTTATCTTTGGATCTCCCTCACCAGCCCTGCGAATCACTTCACGTCTTAGTTAAGAACTTCGCAGCGCTGTTAAGGTCACCCTTACAGCTACAGTGTTGTCAATGTCCATATCAACATTGATGGGTTTGGCAGGCGCTTTGCCTTTACCCTTGTCTTGAGCTGAGACTGTCTTTTCAGATATCCTTGTGGATAGTGATGTTGACATCGAAGCAGCAAGCTGCTTGTCAAGGCCATCTGCCTTGGCTGTGTCAAGCTGAACACGCAGCTTGTCGCGCTCTTTACGGAGTGCGTCATGCTCGTTATGAAGCCAGTTGACTTCATCAGCTTGGCGAGCGGTCGCCTTGCGAACACCTTGTTTGTATATGTCGTTGCACTGTTTATCGTGCCACAGGGCCAACTGGTGCTTCCAGTGGGCTGTGAGCTCTTGCTCAATACAATCTATATCGTCATGAAACATCAATACAACGTGTGCTATGTATTCAAAGCACAGCTTACATCCACTTGTGTGGACGGGGACATGCAGCTGGTCATCAACTGCCATCTTCTTCATTGCGGTACGTCGCAATAATGACTTCACATCATAAGAGCCACTTGGCTCATTTTTATGGGATGCTATCCCTTCACGTTTTGGCGGCACCAGTGATGGCGACTGCAACAGAGAGCGGGGTGGGGTCTGTGACAACTCATGTCTCCCTGGACCCTTGTATAAGGGCCCAGTGAGCTGTTCGTTTGGCCTATCCTCTGACATAAATGGCAGAGCTAAGGGATGTGATTATCTAACATGTCTCTTATATTTAATTTTCAGTCGGCAACTGAATCATCACGTGATCACAAAACTGTAAAGATTTCACTAAGTCGCATCCCTCCTCCCCCTTTAATGGGGTGATGCAGTATCGCTGCATTATGGCTGATTTATCGGCTTAACTGACGGGCAGCAGCGATGCCCCGAAGCTCTAGATATCCATCTAGGGCTTCCAAGTCTTTGACTTGTGTCAATGGCTCCCATGTGGCATCTCCATATGTCCAGTGGACATAGAACTCCAGCTGTGGCGCCCACTGGTGATCAGTGATCTCCTCTACCAACCATTCTTGGTTGGCATCAGCACCAAAGTCATAGTACTTAAGCACTTCTCCAGCTCTGGAGGCAGCTTCAATGTATAGTTGGAATGAGCCTTGTCACAGCTGATGACCTCGTAAGGTCCTATGAACCGGGGCACCAACTTATGGGCGCATCCTGGGGGCAGCGACAAGTTCCTTGTCAACAGGTACACCTTGGACCCGACCGGGATGTCAGGCCCTTCATGCCGACATTTGTTGGCATGATGAGTCTGGTGTATTTGGCTCACGATGATAGCATTGTGGGCTTCATCGATGTTCCGTATTGCTGTCTTAGCAAATCGCTTTACTCCCTTGTATGGAGTATTGGCTGTCATGCTTGTGAGCATGACGGGCATCCAGCCATAGTTTAGTTCAAACGGAGCAAACCCAGTGGACCCATTGATGGCTGAGTTCATTGCGAACTCGACTGCAGGCAACTTTTGTCACCAATCACTCTGGTGGTCGTTAACAAACATTCACAGTATTTGTCCAGCGGAGCGTATTGATCATTCTATCGTGTCATCCATCTCAGGATGAAATGATGTGGACATCAGTAGCTTTACACCCATTAATCAGTGTAATTCCTGCCAGAATTTGGCAGTGAATCACAGGTCACAATCCAATACTATGGACTTAGGCAATCAACGGAGCCGTACTACCTCTTGGTAGAACAGTTCCACAACTCCAGCCAAGTTGATGTTGCTATGACATGACAGCAGGTGTACCATGGACATTAGCCAAAATATCGTCACCATGATGAAGTCAAATCCCTCGCTGTCAGGCAGTGGGCCTATGAAATCAATACCGATTGACTCCCATGGCCGATTCAGCACTGGCAAATTGTGCAGCATGCCAGTGGGCTTCTGATTCGAAGCTTTTGTCATTTGACAATGGCCACAAGTGGCACAAAACATGATTGTGTCGCAAGCCATACCACCAATACCATCATCTGATGTATTGTAATGTCCTGTTGGGACCTAAGTGACTGACTACTCGATGCGTGGCATCGATGATAATCTCAGCTATCCTGCGATTACCAAACTTAACATTGGGCACACACACAACAACAGAGCATAGATGTCATGATAAAGACATTTGAGCAACATATATACAAGCCTGACCCCTTGTCCAGCCAAGCTGGGCATTGCGCCTTTTGGTGTAATGGTAGAGTGGTCAGGCCTCTGCTGACAATAGACAGCTTTTCGTATAGAGCAGCCTGTCTGCTAACCAGTAATTTGGATATGCTGGCAGAGCTGCCATCACCTTCGACAACAGCTTGTCCTGTTGGTAACTGGCTTTCATGTGAGTGACTATCTCACTAGCCTTCTCAATCTTGCTAGGCAAGTTCATGTTGGGCAAGCATGAGCTTGCAACTGTCAATGACGAAGCTTCGTCATAAGCTCGTCCTGACTGACCATTTGGCGGTGCAACTATTCGTTTGCTGGGTGCCTTTCATGCAGTAGCTGCACATATCTCGTCATTAGACAACTTCTCTGGAAACCCAGCCAGAACCTCCAGCTTATGGAGCTCTGTTAAGTAATCGAACTGAGGATCAATTCGCTTGTCTACATTGACATATCGAACAGCTGGCTGCACTTCGCCAGGCTTGTTGTTCATATAATAACATGATAATGCGTCTGCCACCTTATTGGTGGTGCCTTTCGTATAAGTGAGCTTATACGAGAACCAGGATAGGAATTCCCACCATCGGACTTGTCTGTCAGACATGTGTGTCTTTGTTCGGAAGAACGTCAATGCCTTATGATCAGTGATGATCATAATCTCACAGCCGATGAGCTTGTCCTCCCATTTTATGAGAGCTTCAAGAATTGCTATCAATTCCTGTTCCCACGTATGGTAACTGCACTGCGCAGGCGTGAACTTCTTTGATAGAAATCCAGCTAGCTGAGCTGTATGCCAAGCTTCGCCTTGACCATAGAATGCGCCGATGCCATTCGCAGAGGTGTCGCAGACTACCCATATGGTAGCAGGGCTATTGGAGTCTATAGGCTTCAATATAGGCGTCCAAGCGATCAATGACTTGATCGACTCGAAGCACTTGTCATGCAACGCTGTCCACACAAAGGGGACATTGTGATAGGCCATCCCCAACAATGGGGTGGTGTATGCCGATACGTTGGGCATGAACTGTGCAAGGTACTGCATGAGCCCAAGAAACTGTTGGACATCTCAATAATCTCAAGGGGTACACCATTCACGTAGCCATGCCATCTTGTCTTCATCGGCATGTATTCCATCATCATCAATGATGTGTCCAAGACAATCTATCTTGGTAGCGTAAAGGTTTACCTTCTTTGCGCTAAGGTACATTTCTTCTTTATGAAGAATCATAAACACCTTTCTAAGGTGTTCTTCATGATCCTCCAGAGTTTTGGAGCATATGAATACATCGTCCAGATACACATGGATGAATCTACCCACGCATTCACGGAATATATGTGTTATCAACCATTGAAATGTCGATGGGGCATTGCAGTCGCCTTGCTGCATGATGTTGCTTACCAATGTCCCAAATATCATTGAGAACACTGTCTTAGACATGCCAGATAGCCTTACGCAAATCTGTTCATACGCGTCGGACATATCAAGTTTTGAATGAAACTTGCCCCACACCATGTCATTACAAATGGCATCTTGGTCTGGGAAGGGCATGACATCCTTCACAGTGTTCTCATTCTGGCGATGACCGTCTATGACGGTTCACAATCATCTGTCTTTCTTGTGGACACATAGCATAGGTGCTGCATTAGGGACATTAGCTCATTCCCACCAACCCGCTTTGATATAGCGGTCAATCTTCTCTATGAGCTCTTCTCATAGAGTGTCAGGACACCTTGGCAGGTGATGAACATGCTTCATGTTCGGATCAATTAGATTGATCTCATGTACCACATCACGCATCCATGGTAATTTCAGTGGGACCAGGATAGTAATATCCTGGATTTGTCCCATCCACTTCTGTTGAAGTGCTACACGCGTCGCATGAGATATTGACACAGTCTTGGCTACTGTGCCTTTATCTAATAGAGCCTATGGCTCGTTGACCTGCAGCTATTTGACAGCTGTATCGCTGGCAGATACCGCCAGCGTGTCTATTTGCACCATAGGCGCTGTCTTCACAGACTTTATCTTGACCGTGTCCCCCCCTTTTTTCAAAGGGGCCCCAAACTCGCCTTGGTGTTCATAATGGTGTTCACCATCAATCTGAATATAAGCGGCTTCGCTGAAGCCGATGACCACCTTATGCTTATGCATAAATGGTGTCCCCAGTATCAAATGATACTGATCCAGGTTCACTACATCAAAGTAGTGATCCTTGGCCTGGAAACGGCCAAGCTTTAAATGGTATCGATTGCCATAGTTGATCTTTGATCTACTACCAATCATAGCAAGCTGGAGCCCAACGGGCTCGTTGAGCTCGAATGGAACATATCTGATCGCTGCCAGCAAGTCTGGCGACACCATGTCAGTGGTGCATCCCGTGTCGATGAGCACATGGGCTTTCATCCCATTCACCTCAATGTATCCATTGACTGTGTGATGTCTGGTCATTGACCATTCAGGCTGTTCACCCAGCCACGCCTTGCATGATGCTTGATGTCGGGAGACCATCACTGAGCGTGTCTTGGGCTGTACAGCTGCTACACTTGCATGTGTAGTGTATCCTATCTCGTCCCACGGGAATATGGAACCTGCATAACTGCGCAGGTTTCCATCTTCTGACTCCACGTCAGACTCGAAATGTACTGCCAGATCATTGACAGGTTCGTCATCAACAGCTTGGTGGCCATGGTCAGTGACCATGTCATCCTGAGGCTCTTCCTCATCAGAGCCCATCACCACTTCGGCTTCTGGGTCACTAGTTTTGTCGGGGTCATAATAGAGCCCTTTGTAACTGTCTATGGATGCTGGGTAAGGCAGCATAACCTGTCCAGAGGCAGCTGCTTGGCTGTTCATATTGTATGGACAATTAGAGCCTATATAGCCAAACCCTTTGCAGCGGTAACACTGTATATGGGACTTATCCATAGGCTTCTTCAAGCCTGACATCGCCGTCCTTGTGGAAGGTGTCTTTGATGGGGCTGTCGATGCATTGTGTTGTGATGCAGCAGCGCTTGCTGGCTGCATTGACAATTTGACAGCTGTAAGGGCGACCTTAACAGCGCTGCGAAAATATCGTGTGAGGATGCAAAGTAAGTTTGCAGGGCTGGTGAGGGAGATCCAAAGTAAGTATATATAAAGAAGAGTGGTAATACAGGAGGGTCTTACCTGGTGAGGGAGATCCAAAGAGAAAAACCTAGGGGATCTCCTCACCAGGTTGAGTATATATACTAGTCTATCACAATGCGCTTAAGAGGACAATGGGGGTGAGCTAATGTACTATGGACAATGGGGAGTGTCGTAAAGAGACGTAAACGTATGCGAAAGTGTTGTGAAGTATCCTGAGGTACTGCGAAGGATTTCACAGTGCTTGAAAGGGGTTCGCAATGGGTTTCCCTGACATTTACCCCCCCTTTAAGGTACACGGCGACTCGATGTGGGAGGAACGCCACCAGGGAGAGATATCTGCATGAGAGAACGGGATTTCTTTGAAGTTTAAGGAGCGGATGTAGCGAGGGGCACCTGGGTGTAGCCTGTAGAACTCCGCGACTGCTTCAGGTGTGAACACTTGCAAGTGGGGTTCCCAGCTGTTGTGTTCGATTCCATAGCCTTTCCACTTGATGAGGTACTGGAGTTTTCAATTGAAGATGCGGCTGTCCAGGATTTCTTCGACTACAAATTCCTCTTTGCCATCCACAAGCTCTGGGGGGGGAGGAGGAGAGATGTGTCGACCCGAGATGGGGTCTGGTGGGGCTAGTGAGAGTTTGACTATGGGGAACACTGGGTGTAGGCGTTGGAGTGAGACTGGTAGTTTGAGCTTGTATATGCCTTGTCTCACCTTCGCCTTGATCTCGAAGGGTCCCAGGTGTCGATGGCTAAGTTTCGCAGAGGGGCGAGTTGTGCGAATGTCACTAGAATCCAACCAGACCTTGTCTCCAGGTGCAAAGTTGGGTGTGGGTTCTCTGCAACGGTCGTAGTATAGTTTGTACTCCTGTTGTGCCTTCGCGAGTGCTGCCCTCGCTTCTTCTAAGCCCTTTGACATGCGGTCC
>QLPE01000125.1:48651-59797 GCA_003314125.1 Hygrophorus russula | reverse complement strand
TGACGTGCACGAAGATTTGCTGGGTGACCTTGCGTGAATCGGCATGCAAGAATATAGGTCGATTTTCGATCTCCACATCAACCTCTCCCATACACTCAAGAGGCTGGATGATCATTGTGTCTGAATAATCCCTGCTATGACCGTACGTTGGATCCTATTTTCATTTTTGTCATGGGATTCATCACCACATATACAGTGCTTTTCCTGAACCGCTTGCCTCTTCCACTGGTATTTTGACAAATACAGATGATACTCAGAACGTAGACATCGCGCCGGAAACATTCTCAGTCACGTCTATTGAGTTAGCGGACGAGGTCAACTTTTGGCTGGATACGTGTTGGCATTGCCGCATGGTGTACTGTACAATGCCTTTTCCAGTTTGTCTGTTAGCTTTGTTAATTATTACGATTTTTGTGCCAGCTACTGACCACAACATGCAAGATAAGATAAATTAATTGCAGGTACTGTAGTCCCAACCTTGAAAATAAATGTGCATGGTAGTACTAACTACTACCAAGTAGTAATGCATATCAGGCATAAATGTGCGTGACTACTGTCCTCTGTCTACGAGGTTTTCTTTGCCTCTACTGCGAAGAGATTCGAAGATGCGCGAAAAGCTCGTCGTCTTGCGGTTCACTTGATCTTGATGAACTTTAATGTTATTCTGCACGACGTTCGTGGGGCATGGCTCCACGTTGTCATCCCGAGGTCCTCGATTCCGGTACCGCGCAAGGTTGTTCATACTAATCAGTGTGTCAAAATGTTCCTCACCGAGCGTCTTTCTTCGCGTGTCCACCACTCGAACTTCGAGTTTCTCGGCCTCCTTCCACCGCCCTTGTTCACCGTATGTCGATGCAAGGTTGCTCATACTGATCACAGTGTCAGGATGTTCTTCCCCGAGCACTCTCATTCTCATCTCCATCACCTGAAGTCCGAGTTCCTCGGCCTCCTCCCACCGCCCTTGTCTCCTGTACGTTGACGCAAGGTTATTCATGCTGATCAACGTATCAGGATGTTCTTCCCCGAGCATTCTCTTTCTTGTCTCCATTGCTTGAACTCCGAGTATCTCGGCTTCCCTCCGTCGTCCTTGTTTCCAGTACATCGATGCAAGGTTGATCATGCTGATTAGCGTAGAGTGATGTGCCTCCCCGAGCGTTCTATTGCTCGTCTCCATAGCTTGAACTCCGATTTTCTCGGCTTCCTCCCACCGTCCTTGTCTCCTGTACGTTGTTGCAAGGTTATTCATGCTAATCAGCGTATCAGAATGATTTTCCCCGAGCACTCTCTTGCTCGTCTCTATTGCTTGAACCCCAAGTTTCTCGGCCTCCTTCCACTGACCTTGTTCCACATATGCCAACACAAGGTTGTTCATACTGATCAGCGTGTCAGGATGATCTTTACCGAGGGCACTCATTCGCGTTTCCATTACTTGGACTTCGAGTCTCCCGGCCTCCGGCCACCGTCCCTGTTTCGCGTATGTCGACTCACGGTCGATCATGCTGATCAACGCATCAGGATGATCTTCCCCTAAGACCTTCTTTCGTGTTTCCAGCACTTGAGTTCCGAGCTTGACTTCATGGCCTACAGACGGGTGAATCTCTAGTGTGTCGTCGCCACGCCCATCAGTCTCGAGCTGAGATGTGGCTTCTAGGGTGGCTTCGAAATCTCGGTTGCCTGTCATTGATTTAGGGGATAGGAACACCCCACCTAATTTAACGTCAGCAAAATACTTTTACCACAGCTAAAGTCTTACCTAACTGAACTATAGCGTCATACATATCGCATACACGACGGATAAGTTCATCCTCAGCCGGGGGGAACACATCCTCCTAATCAAAAAAATATGCCCATTAATACCGGTCACCTTGACTCAGGCAAAATTTACATCTGTCATGAGGACAAGCCAGTCGTAGTCATGCGTGACCGCCACCTGAGCATTGGGGACCTAGTTAACAACTTGAGTATACAAATCTAGTAAGACATAAACTACACGGACTTTCGCAAGCATCCATTCGTTTATGATTATTGACGGATAGCGGAACTGATTGACCACCATGAGTATGGTGTCAGGATTAAGCCACTATGACGAGAATACCTGAGATAAGCCTGGAACTGACTGTACATCGGCACCAACATGTTTGACTGTGCCAGAGTAATCACTGGCATCACTGTCATTGTAGCTATCTTGAAACTGTGCCATCACATGCGTAGCCACCGATTCCACCTGGCCATTCTGCGAGCTTCCATGACTACCAGAGTTTGATGACATCCCTTGTTTATTAAATCTCTCGTAAGTACTACTGTGTGCACCCCGAACGATTTCGTCATAGTGCAGCCCCTTGATGTCTTCGACACAAACTTTTGGGCCAGCCCTCCCCTTGCGTCGCTTTGGCTTTGAAATGGTAAAACCACGAAGGAAGACGCACTGATTTTTATCCCGGGGGTCACGCCGATCGTTCGAACGACGAAAAGTTGCGCAGCCAGAAGAAGTTCACTGGGGCGCCCTTTCTAGGTCGCTGGTGGGGTTAAAGTCTATTGAAACTGTGCGAGGTCCGGAAGTAGCTGAAAACGATGTTAAGCCCCATGAAAGAGATTTATCATGGCCTGTGACGAGGTAAAGAGAACCATTTGGAAAGTATCGACCACAAACTTCTTCTGCATGCTTGTACCAGGCCAGACCATGCTGTACCGCGTGACTTCGAAACGGATTTATGTTCTTGAGGTCCTCGCGCGAAGCACCCTCTGGCAAAATCAACAATGCCCCTTCATTATACAAGCATTTTAAAACAAATCTACAGGCACTAACGTCAGAAAACGACATAAATTAGATACGTATCAATACTGTGCATACCTTGAGCTATTGGCGTCTATTTGTTCAACCATGGTACCACTTGAAAGGACAGTCTTTTCCGACCACATTACTGACTGCGAACTTCTATCATCTGTTTTAACATGGATCGGCTCAGTGCCCGGTGGGAGCCCAAGAGGAAAATTGATAAGAGCATTGGAAGGATTGCAAATATTGAAGAGGAAATCAAACGAACGGGAGGGATCGACGATACCGACATCCACTATGCTGACGCCGTTCTCCTCATGTCCAGATAAAAGGACGTCTGGTTCAGGTATCCACTGTGGGTACCCATTGCCAAGGCCAAGTAGAAGTATCGTGTACAAGTCAGCTGGGGGCCGCTGCGTACCAGGTGCAGGTGATGGCTCAGGCTGATGACCAGTGGAAGAGACCTCTATGGAATTGTAAGCGTAAAATCTTGAAGCAGTTGCCAAGTTACCCACCTCCTCCGTTATCAACTTGAATGCTGATATGTGTCTATGATCCTGCCACGTCATTCAGAGTCGGGCCTCCCTCGAGCACAACATTATGGGCCTTGTTGAAGTGTGGCATCCTGTTGACACTAGCGCACTAGGGCGCTGAATGGACTTGAGTTGGATACTGCTAGTAGCCTGTTGCGATCAAGATAGGCGCTTGTCGTTGCGCATTTTTTGCATTGCACTAAATTCAGAAAGCTTGGGTATCGCCTGCCTCAAGGACAAGTCAGTCTTAGATTTCCTTCGGTTTCAAACTTGGGCAGACTGTTTACTGTATATAGTACTGTATACGTATGCCCATACATTATCATTCCGACGTTCTTATTGAACATCTGGAGAATTGAGGACATTTCCGTGGTGCCAAAGGACACGTATTTCTTCAACTTGACAGAAATAGTACATGTACTCAACAGTTTCTAATCAATGAGGTATTTGCGCTTAAAGAAGGCGCGCAAATGGAGAATCTGCCATATCCCGAGGCCTGCGAGCGAAAATATGGTGAACCAGGCGAAATTCTGTACACGCTCGTTCGTTGAGGCTGTGGCGGGTAAGCATCAGTATAGAAGTATATAGCCAGAAGCAAGGGTTTCGAGCAGAAATTCGACGCACTGTTCGTATCTGTGAATCGTTCTTCTCGAGTTTTGAGATATCCCATTTCATCCACAACCTCCTTGACAATTCCTTCGAGCTTCCGCATCTCTACTTCCAGACCTGAAAGGGATTCTTGATTTGCAATTGCACTGGACGTATGATAGTTGTCAATTCCTGGATGTAAGATACAAGAGTGTCAATGCGCACTTATAATCCACGGCGTCAGCACCTATGTCGACGTCTAAATCAACAACTCGGCCCATTTTTCTTCCCTCCCCATACGGAACCGCTGTTGAAAAGGTGAGAATCAAGACGATGTGTTTTCGTTGAAAGAACAAACAGTGATCCAGGAAATTCCTAAAACACACACCGACCTCACCCTCGGCATGAGTGGTTATCGCCAACCTCGTCTCCGCTTTTATATCCTTCTTACTTAGATAAACATTCTTTTGCGGGCTTGAATCCACGATCTCGATGTCTACACGCTGTTTTTCGCCTGGTCCAACATTGGCCGTGACAATGACAAGAGCATTAGCGTGAGCGGTATTCCAAACACATTTAGATGGGGGATAAAGGTGTGACTGGAGTTGGAATTTGATGGCAGATGTGGGTAATGGTAGGATGAGTAGAGAAATTAAGAGGACGAAAGCAAGATAGTGTATAGGTAGTATTGGCCAATACATTGATCGCGACATGAGAGGGTAACCGTATTGGAGACTCGTGACACCGGACCACTTCCTCACTAAGGCTTACCTCCATCATGATACTTGGGGACCGGAATATGTTCAATCATAATGGATACACGCACGAGTAGTGTCACCAAGGTTTTTTGTACATGCCCGCCAACTTAGCTAAGGGCGTTCCGCTGGCCGTGGTTGAAGACTCCATATGCTTCCGAGTCATACGGTGTACACTGCTTGACGGCCCACCGTCGCCCTCCATACTCGGGATTTTATTTTATTTTTCATGGGCGTATAGGTAACGGGAGTTGCGGCGCTCCGCTGGCTGGGCCTGAAGGCTTGTGCTTCGACGGATTCAATCGACATCCAGACCTCATGGCTTACTTTAAATTGCATTCGTCAACGGCGCATTTTACTCATGTTGCTTGTTTTCTACCCCAACCGTCATATTTTTTTTGTCTGGCGAGTCTCGCCGATATCATTCCACGGGAAGCAGATTGCATGAAAGAAATGGGTTGCACCCTGATGTCAGGGAATTCTTCTCATTCAAAGTGGACCCGGCCATCAAATCGAATGTAAGTTGGCTTCTCGCTGCGGAGTGTCAATAATATTTATTCTTTGCGACAGATCGTTGAAGTGATCAACAAAACGTACATCTGTGAATAATGTACTAAGTGCGGGAGCGCCTTTTACGGTTGAAATACATGAAGACGCGTTGGGCGACCTTTTAGTACGCAAGACAATCCATCAGATTTTGATCCTGATCGAGCTGTCTCGTATGCTCAATAGGCTGAATGTCCCTGGCAGAATGTCCCATTGCGTCTGGATAAATTCCTGCCATGACTGTGCGTTGTAATTTATTTCTAGTTTGCCACAAAATTTATCCGTCACACGCATAGCGCTTTTCTTGCACTTTTTACCTCTTTCACTTGTACTCTTGGCAGGCAGATGGCAATAAATATGTACACATCGCAACAGGGGCATTCTCTGTTGTGTACACTGAGATTACAGACGAGAACAAATATTAGCAGAATGCCTTACCAGGACAAGTAAAAGGACAACTCCATTCCCGTGAGTTTATTTTGTTTTGTTCTGTGGATGGTTTGGTGAATTTGTTATCTAGGTTTCGGGAGCTACGGACAGGCTCGTCGATGGTCAAGAACCATTCGAAGCCGTCAACAAGAATGCCCTCATCATTGGTGGCTTTAAGACGCGTCAGAATAGGTACGCCCCTAGTCAACCCAAAATTGGCTCTAGGGGTTGACACCCATAAATACCACGTTTTAAACAGTTTCTTTTCGAGCTACTTGGTAAGGTCTACGGGCTGGAATTATAGCATGGGAATATTGCTCTTAATCACTTCCTCTCTTTGACTCTGTGAAGCTGACCATGAAACGGGCGAACTGTACCACGTACGGTTAGCGTTAACCTTGCTTGCTTCGTAGCTGATCCATGCGACGCATCTCCTAAAGATTTATTACCTTTCCCGTTTCGGTCAGACGGCCGTCAGTTTCACTACAAGCTACAGAGGGAATAGTTGCGTAGCTTTTTTAACGGCGTTGATCTATGCTAACAAAACCAACACAGGCACATCTTTAATGCGGTTCCAGCAACAGCCGGCGGTACATCCTTATGTTGCTGGAAAATATCCACGTCATACTCGCCACTTTTAGACATCGCACTACCCACGGGATCGCAGCCCACCTCCATTGTCGCAGGGAGTTCCGGCGTTGCCCAGTTCTATCTGTTTGACGATATTACGCGTATTCGCACCTTGAAGTTTCGTTTCAGGTCAGCATCCATGAACGTATTGGGATACATGTCTGACATTGATTCGGAAATAAGACGGTTTAGATGCTTTCGCAGAGAATCTGTTGACCGGTCTTCAAACACTAAAGTCTCTAGGTACCACACAGTTGGTTGTCGGTGCGGTGCGTTGAGTTAACTTCTCTTCAGAGCACGTCGTTGACATCACGACTTCGTCTAGACAAACAATGGAGGTGGGTAAATTCTATCTCAATATTTTTGTCTATCTCATCAGAAGCTTTACAGGAATCATCGGCATTTCTGCTGCGAGATAATGTCAATCTACCGGATCTAATCACGTCACTTGACTGAGGCTTACAACGACTTAGTGTCTCTACCGGATTATCAATATCTTCTCTCTTCTGGACCGCAAACCTCACGCTCTGCGAATAGATAGTAGGACCTAAAGTCCCACAACCTGAATTGGACACCAAAAACACGCGATGGCCCTCTGGCGCAGTTGATCGTCAAAAATATTATTGCCGGTGCAGATCCCAACGGATTCTTACTGTATAACGTGCAAGTAATGTACCATGACCGATTGGTTGCGGCCGCCTGTCGATATTGTCATCAATGACCCCTGATGCTTTCAGCCAACGGTGAGTTTTAAACCCGTCATACCCTAGATGCTTCTAACATGATCCGTTTATTATGTTGAAGGCTCGGCACTGAATGTCCTCCCACCACCGGCTCCTAACGAACCTTTATTCGAGCCATCAAAGGTTATAATAATAACGGCAGGTTGAGATACACCCTGCCCTAAAGCTGCTATAATGGTAAAGTTAAATTGCACGTGAATCACACACCGGCTGTGAGCAATCTAATAAGCATGTGTTTTATTCTGTCCAAAGGTTCCGATGGCCAGGAGGAAGATGTCAAAACTGTTGTCTTTGACGGAAAAGAGGACGTACCGCATCAATGTGCAGGCACTATTGGTGGCCAATCTGTAAACTTCTTCGTGATCGATACCGAAATCAGGGTATAAGACCCGTCACTTCACTTTCAGGTGCTAATCAGCCGACGCCTATTCTTTGATGGCAGACGACTCACTTCAAAGGCCACCCTCTTGCCCCACCTGACTTGTGAGTCTTCTTTATCTCTCCTATATGAGTGTAGTGCATCCCTGTTTTCTTCTCACACCATCTGTCGGCTAAGTCCGATATCCAAGCGCCCTTTTTTCGGAGTGTGTATCTCTGGTCTCTTAAGTTATGACCTGACGAGTGGTTGTGACGCTGTAGAACAGTAAATGGTATACAAGGCCTTACTTGGAGACTCGGGTTTGGCACTGTCGACAGGACACAACTGGAAGGTCAGTGTTTTGAACATCACCGCTTTGCGCCCCAAAAGATTGCGGGTCATTTTACTTACATGATGACATCTCGCAGAATGGCAATCTCACACCGCTGATCTGAACCTCCCTCTCACACTTCAGACGTAAGTTCTGGCCCTGTTGCAAGTCGGATTCTGCTGGCTCCGAACCTGCCTAAGGGTTCTGGACACATTGTTTTCCTGGCTGCCTTAAGTCGTGAACTAATCTTTACATACGAGCAAGGCCAACGGTCTCATACAGATATGGAAGGATCCAGCGGCCCATCTTTTACTGATATCCGGCATTTTGCATGTCGCCGACCAGCAGATAGACAGTCAAAGGGACAAAAACGTGTAGCATTGGAGCTCCGCCATATCTGCGGAACGCTACTTCCTTAAACAACCCATACTAGTTCTAGCCTCCTCGAACGTGCAGGAGAGACAGTCGGGCGCCTCTACTGCCATCTCCTGTGACATCCTGGAAAGTTCCATCCCTGCTCGAGGCGATTTTTCGGTCCGACGGGACTCGGAGACCTTATGATCGTGTCGCAACTGTTATCTTGCTGTTGATCTCCTTCGATCCTACATCGATTTGCGGCCTGGAGCCTAAAAATCACGATAACTTGTCATGGATAGTTCCTTTCAGATGTGGCATGTCGCGGGAGAAGGCTCAACTTTGTTATTCGATCACTCTCAATAACTCCCAGGCTCGGAAGAATCCAATGAGTACTGTTGGCAGGTGTGGTAGCACGCCACGCCCACATTGATATCGATGTCCAGGCATTCGGTTCATATTGACGAGCTCGGGTATAATAGGGTACCTCGGCGGCTGTAGTAGGCGGTTGATACCTGTGGGTCTGGGTACACGAAACTAGAAGTGGCCAAAACGAATTTATTGATCATTGGGAGAAGATAACGTAGGGATATCTGCAAGCACCGGGTTTTGTAACAGAAATGAAAATAAATATTGAAAGGGAGCCTGCCAGTCCGAGATCGACAGTAAATGTGGTTGCGTAAAAATACAAATGACCCGTAGAAGTGTACTCATGCAAAGATGTCAAGGGTGATAGTACAACAGTGCGCTCTTGAGCTAGAGTCCTGTTCTCTAAGATGTATAGCACTGGGCAGCATTCAACGTGGACCGATCATAACTTTCAGGACAATCTTGCCGTCTTCGTCCTTTCCGCGCGTGAGGAGATCAAATGCGTGGGCCGTGTCCTTGAGGCGGAAGCGATGGGTGATAAGTTTTTCGACATTCTTTAGCCTACCTGAGCCAAGCAGAGCTAGGGCAGTGGGGTACGTGTTCGCGTATCGGAATGAGCCTTGGACATCAACCTCGCGAAGGGCGGCTGTGGATAGAGGAAGCATAACGTTACGGGAGCCCATGCCAACAAGCATCACGCGGCCACCTGTTATGGCCGCCTAAACAGTGTGTCAAGAAAAGAATGGCGTGGGTAGGGTGAATATGAACTTACATGGATCGCCATCTGGATGCACGACTCGGCGCCGGTGCACTCGAAGACGACGTCGAAGCCATCTAGTTCGCCAAACTCAGCCAATGCGCAATGGATAGTTTCTTTAACCCGTCGTAGTTGCTCCTCCTGAGATTTTGCTTCCATTGTTGGCACGCAATATACCTGCGAAGCGAACCCGTTGACCTTCGCGAAGTTTAGCCGGGCTTCGTTGATGTCAATGGCAACGATGCGGGAGGCACCCTGGGCTTTAGCGAAAGCACAGGCCAATAGACCAATGGCGCCAACGCCAAATACAAGGACAGTTTGACCAGCGGAGAGTTCTGCTCGCTTGGAAGCATGGAGGATGACAGATAGCGGCTCGGCTAGGGCGGCCTGTTCGAATGAGCAACTGTCAGGAAGTCTGGAGAACAGAATAAGCGAAAGATACTGATAGTCCACAAATATAAAAGCTTACGGATGAAGAACGTGGGCGGGGTGGTTCATCCGATCCTGAAGAGTGCCATCGAGATGTGGGAAAGTTTTGGCGCTACTGCAGAACCGCAGACTTTTGCAGAGATTGTATCGACCTTTTGAGCAATAGTTGCAATGATTGCACATGATACCGGCCTCTATCGCGACTCGTTGTCCTATGACGAGATTTTTGACCCCTGAACCCACGGCTGTGACGATTCCGGCAGCCTCATGGCCAAGAACGAGGGGCGCTTGGAGAGCAAAATCGCCGTTTCTGCCATGTGTGTAATAATGGACTAAATAGGAGGTAAGAACGATAATTGAGAAAGGAGCGGTGTGCTTACGATCGCTTCCACAAAGACCTGTTGAAACGATAGAAACCTGAGCCTGATTCGGTTGTGGTGGCCACAGGGTACGAGATTCAAGACGAATGTCTTTGGGCCCATGTAGGACGACTGCACGTTGAGAAGGTAGAGCGATTGGGGACATGGGGTGCACGAAGAGGGGGAATTGAAATTTGACATTTGAGAAAGGGTTGTTATTTAAATGCAAAAGTCTCGTGAGCGAACTTCGAGTTAGTACTGTTAGTGGTCTATACACCGGACCGATGAACCGAGTTGGCGCGTGACTCAATTCATTTGACAAATCAAATCTGGGATAAAATAAATAATAAATAAATAAAATGAATAAAATAAAATAAAATAAAATAAAATACGAAAAAAAAAAAAAACAAAAACAAATTTTTAACGTGGGGTAAAGCTCTGGGGAAGTACACCCTCAAATTTTAGGTCTCATCACTCGTGGTACGTGGTGCGAAGCTTCGGATTTTAAATAATAAACCGTAAATCGTCCCAGGTATTCCACCTGCCTTTGCCTAGACCCCCACACCCACGACCGCAGACCTTTTATGCCATTTGAGCCCCCTCACCCTGGTGCCATCCCCCAAGACCGTTCGCTGCGAATTGGCAGATCTTTAAAGGCTCTTTCCAGAAGACCCTGGACGTAATGAACGGACAAATCCACGTTGTGGTCAATTGCGCGGGCATTGAGCGGCGATCACCGAGCTCCGAGACTGGGACGATACATACTCACATCACCTCACGTTTGCAGCGTTAACGTATTCCGTGATGTCTTTCTAGGTATTCAACTCCAACCTTAAATCCGTGTGGCTGTTATCCCAGGCTATTGCTTGGCACGGCATTTCTCCGTCGATCCCCTAGGGCAACGTCACTGTCACGGCTACGGGTGCCTTGAACAACGAATGGAGTCAGTGTACTACAGCATTCAAGCGAACAATTCGCCCTGGATATATCACTACGGATACGTGTGTTATTCTAGTGTCATCTTCTATCCGGATCCCTCCGTTGCACTTCCTTTCGTTCAGAGATCTGCAGCTATATGATTTCCCGCGCCCTAGTCTTATCTCTCATCCTATCAGACCTTACTCAGCCTCAGCCTCCGATACTCAGGTATATCTTCAATACTAACTCCACTTGTTTTTTTTTTCATTTT
>QLPE01000125.1:1444-16156 GCA_003314125.1 Hygrophorus russula | reverse complement strand
AGGGCTAGGTCGCATTGGGAGTGCTTCCTGGTTCAGAGAAATCGCCTCATCTAGATCATCCAATTGTCCCGACCTGCAACGGAAAACTCGTGAACTATTCAGGCAGAACGGGTCTTACGCACTGCGAGGCTAGATGGTGGCATGTAGAGCGAGTTTGATAGCCAAGACGTGGCACAGACGATGACTGTAAAAACCAACCTACCAATATCACCTCACAGGACCCCTGCACACACCCTTGTCTCTNCGTGCCCTCCAATCCAGTCCATCTGACAGCCCAGCCACACTGAACCTTCTCCTCGATCCCCCACAAAGGAAAAGCTAGGGACTTGCACTCCGTTCGCGCAAAAATCGAATAGGTCCTCGACATGCTTTCCAACCACTCCCGTTCCTACATGCATGCCCTTCTTAACCACCCATGGCAACCCATAAGCACCTATTCAGGACGACGTAGAACCGGAGGAACGCCGTAACGTGTGGGACATGATGGACCTCAAAAAGGTTCACTTTGGGCAGAAATCGTTTATCTCGTCTCTCCGTCTACGCATTATTTCCCCACCAGCCAAATCGACACTGCCATCCACGAGTGGACTCACACAAACTTTTATATTATTTTACCTCGACCCACTCGTTGATCCACATGTACCTCGAAAAAACCACATACAACCACCGGAACCACTCCAGTTGACTCTCGTGAGTGCGCATCGCCTGCACCGCCGTCCAATACTCCCACACACCCGACACGAACACATGCATATCCATGTCTCTTTCAACCCTCTCTTTAATGTTCGTTCCCTCGACATCAACCCCAAGCATCTTTGATACCCATAACAAGAGCTCATTCACAATATAGTGAATTTGCAAGTCAAACTTGGCGAGGACCGGGGCTAAGGGACCGGTATATTTCGGGAGAATCGAGAGTGTTATTAGGGTGTAAAGACGAGGCTGTGGTTGAAGGTGAGGCGAGAATGGGGGGTTATACGATGCAAGGTGGTAGGAAACGCCCCGTGGGAGAGAGACGTGGTTCGGATGCTGAGATATGCCCCCGTGGTCAAATGTTAGAATCTGGGCAATGTGAGTCTTGTAAATAATTGAAGAGGGTAATGGCAAGGGGACGTACAGTCGTTATACGGTGTTGCATCATATACGGTTGTATTACTTTCGCAATAATCTCTGGGTCCCACTGTTCTGTTAGGTTGTCCCGTAGATCGCTAGTGGTTCTTGTCAAGGACATAACTTAAAAGTGGGATAGTATACACACGGCCTGTCAACTACCCATCGTTTGTCTTTCTCGATACCGAGGATATCCAAACTGCGTCCAAGCTCTTCTGTCCGAACCTTACCCAGACCGTCCGCGTCACCCGTCGACAGACACAATGAGAAAACTTCGTTCTTCTTGGACGACGAATCCGATCCTTGGCGCAGGAGAGCCAGCACTGTGGGTGCGAAAAAGAGACATTCGTCGTCTGGGTGAGCTGTAAGGAGTAAGATGCGCGCTGGGTCGTCTGGAGGTATAATTCTTGAATTGTAAGGCGGTAGGAACGCGGGTAAAGACGTAGCAGGGTTAAGGAGGACAGCCAAGAGGATAACGGGAAGGGTGGATAAGAGGACTAGGGACGATACCATGGTAAGTGTGATACACGTGTCCCTACCGACTACAGTTCAAATCACAATAGACGTCCCCAAACCCAAATTATGAACCCAACTCCTCAACCAGCCAACTCCAAGCCCTTCACCTGGTGGCGAGAGATGTGTAGAAAAGAGTCTTCGTATGTGAAAACCGAGCAGAGAAGCAAATGGCCGCAGGAAATGGCTTGCGACTCCCCTAGATCAGACAAGGTCAGTCGGACTTCGTGAAATTGGAGCAGAGTACACACCAAAGAGCACCTTGCAACAATGGACTGACAACTTGGTCTCGCACTGTGATCAAGGCTACCTGTCTCCAGTCTATATGGACTCTGGTTGGTTGTCTTGACGGTTTCTCCCTTTGTTTTCCTTTCGACTTCTCAGAGCGTCCTTCGATGACCTTCCATTCCCCATCATCTTCCGGCCTGGACTCGTTCTTCAGTGTCTCTTTCGAACCCTCACCCCGATTCACATGTACATATGGTGAGACACTCCTGAGGTAGCTGTACTCGAACCGCAAGTCTGGTATAATGGGAAGACGCGTTCGCGATTGAGGTTCATGGTGGTGAGGGTGCAAGCTCATTGTGCCCGTGGACCGTGAGAATTGGACTTGTCCCATTCCTGGAGTGGCACCATCAACTGGCGACAACTACTAGTACTGGCAACTGGCAACTGGCAACTGGGAAACCGTCAACACGTCTCACATAGCGTTAAATCCCACCTTTGGCGGTGTATATGGCCACAAAGGAAGAACAAGAGACTCTTCGTCTTCTCGTTCAGCATGTCTCTCGCGCTTTTTACGAGCCCAAGTACATCATCGTGATGGACATGCTTGCCCGGCATCCGGTGTAAGTATTAGAAATGAAGTAGCAAAAATGAAGCTTTTCATTCTTGTCTTCATCGTCTGTCTTCATGGCCTGACGCTTTGGTTCCTGCGGTAGTCTCAAAGACGATGACCTCGCAGGGCGAATGGGACTGCAGTCTAAGGAGCTGAACAAGCTCATGGCTGTACTCTCGAATGACTGTCTGGTTCAAGTGTACGTGCATGGTACCTTGCCTCTGTTCGCGCTAACTTTTCCATCGCTATTAGATACCGTCAAAATGAGCTCAAGGAGGGCGCACAACGGTCTGTCGGGAAACAATATTACTATGTGGACTATCAGCATTTTTGCAACGTAGTCAAATGGCGAATTGCAAAGATGCGGAGCATCATCGATTCAACCCTACGGAACGTGAGTGGCGTTCCCCCGTCCGTCTATTGTACTCATGTGGCTGCAGGAACTGGACAACAAAGGATACATCTGCCCACAATGCCAAAAGTCGTTTTCACCGCTAGAAATCGACAAGGTGATGGATTTTGCACGTGGGGCGTTTATCTGTGACATTTGCCATGCTGAGCTCGTGGACAACGAGAATGCGGAGAGCGTGCGGGGAAGTCAGGACAGGATGCAGCGGTTTAATAAGCAGATGCGGTTTATCAGGGAGGGCTTGCAGAAGAGCGAGGCAATGCTCCTACCTGCGTAAGTCTCACCAATAACATCTTATGCCTTTTCGTCTCATCGTGCGCCAGCTTCGACGTTGCATTATGGGTGAAAAACAACCCAAGTGACGCCGACAAACAAAAGGCCGCTCAAACTGGGTCAGGACTTAAGGTTGCTGGCTCAGGGCCCGAAAGGAGGGAAGATGATGGGATTGGGGTGATGATGTCTCTGGATAAGGACGAGTCGACCCGGAAGATGGAGAGGGACGCAGAGGCAGCGGCGAAGCGACAGCAGAATGCGTTGCCTGCGTGGCATTTGAAAAGCACAATCTCGGGCGATTTAACGGCGCTGGGGGTGATGGAACATGCGAGGTCGGAGGTGACGGATGGGCAGGTGATGTCAAGTTCCAATGATGATATTTTGAAGGGATTGGGGGTTGTTGGGTCTGCACGGCAAGATCACCACCAACCGGTCAGGGTTGTGCAGGACGTGAAGCCTGTCATCAACCATGAGTCTGACTGTGAGTATTTATTCATGGCAAGTTAGATCGTAAAAGTGACTTTTGTTTTACAATAGTTTACGACCAGTACTATGCATCTCTAGCTGCTTCATCTGCACCCTCGACACAGGACACTCCTTCCGGCCTCGGAGCCTCTGGCAGCGACGATTTTGGAGATTTTGGCGAGGAGGAGGAGGAACGGAAACCCTCACTGGAGTATCTAGACTCCTTGAATGATTACCGGAAGCGGTCAAGGTCGCGGGAGGATGAGGGTGTTGGGAAGAAGGTGGCCAAGGTTGGGGAGAATGGGTATGCTACTGGAATAGTAAATGGGAAACCCACGGGTAGCTTTTTGGAGGTGCCTGTTGCTGCGATGCCAGAAAACAAGCCTCCTGATGATGATCCAATTGTGCACGGTTCGTCTATTATTGTTCGCCATTGGACTAAGTGGGTTGCTGATGGCGGGCTTGTGCTGCAGTCAATGGTGCTCCAATGCCGTTCTCGAAAGTGACAGAGGAGGATCAGGAACTGATGACGCCTGAGGAGTACACGATATATTTCGAGGTTTTCCAGGCAAGGTCGTAGCATATTGGTATTTTCCATAGACATTATGGGTCGACAATGCTAATACACCATTAATTCATCGTTCAGTCTCAGATTTACAAGGGTGGTGAGTCAGAATATCAGTCATTGAAGGAACGTTGAAACTACTCAATGCTCCAATTAGGAGCATTTGATGGTTTTAATACAACTACTTGATACAGTGTGTACGGACTATCGACAGCCTACTTCCTTCCAAATTTTGGTGATGCTGAGCTGACTGCACTGCTCACATCAGACGAGTTCATACGAGAGTCGCCCTGCAGACCGCCGTCTTCTACAAAATCACGGAGTCAAGACATTATTCCAAGAGTCAGCTTTTGGTTGAGCGCACTGTATATGGACTTTTGACCTTCCTTCTCCTTTGCTTTAACTTGGGAGTAGTACACCGCACCGGCTCCAAGAGTGATTGCGCCAGCACAAGCCAAGGCCTGTAGGTGACCAGATGAGCGACCGGTAGGGAATACAGTGTGTTAGTGTGTGCGGTTGAACTTGCCCATGTTCGGTTGCGTGGACTGTAGTTGAAGTTATAAGCCATTGCCAGTGTGTCGTAGGATAGGGGCGTTTGAGAATGTCTTATTTTAGGGTTAGGGTTTACTGACGTTTACTGTAGTATTTGACTAGAGCTCCGAGACCGTATGACTCTCTAAGACTCTGAGTGCAGACTCGGGAGATGAACCACTCACTGGCCGATTTTGACCCCTTTGAAATTCACATTCGCGCAATTTATTTGCTGTCCCGCTGTATAGTCCCAGTCTGAATCGGAGTCGGAACCGTTTCGTCAATCATGGTGTCGGTGGCGGTCATTCCCCGGTCCATTCCTTACATTTCTTTATCTAACCGTACTCAAATAGACCATTTCGATGCTGGGCTTAGTTCTGTTGAAGGTGAACTTTATTTGCGTCGTACTAGTTGCATTTCTTAATGGAGAAACCAGGCGCTCAAGAGGTCATTGAGATGATAGCGTCGCGTCAGTCGGTGACTAGACTAATGCTGGGCTCTAATGATCTCGGCGATGATGGGGCTATCACTGTGTTCGAATATCTTAGCTCAGATGTCGGAAAGAAGTACAAAATAACGGAGATAAGCTTGAACTCGAACGGAATCGGTGACCTGGGACTTTTGGCCATTGCAAAATATCTACATAACAACACCCATCTGAAGGCGTTATTTCTGCAGAACGTAAGCGATATCTCCTCGATTTCTGACTTTAACCGCTAGTAAACCATGCATATCTTAGAATAAATTTGAGGGCAGCCCAACAGTCATTCAGGCCCTCGTATCAGCCATCAACACCTCAGTTCTCAACACAATCTCATTTACAACAAACCGCGGTCTTGCCGACTCCTTTGTGGAGCAATTTCTTCCTAAACTCGACTCACCCACTCTCGCTGAAATCCATCTATCCGTCATGAACCTCACATCTCATTCCACTCCGTATATCATCGAATATATATCCTCCCTGCGCTGCCGTCTACGCATGTTTAAATGCAACGGCAACCATCTTGGCTACCGGTCTGTCAGACAGATCATCGAAGCTCTTGAACGAAGTAATTTCGGGCTGATAAGAGTGGAGTTGTATTCGAATGACTCGAACGTGAGTGGGGAAACGGGAGAGGAAGAGTCGCCGTGGGAAGAAGGCGAGACAGTGTTGAACCGGTTGTTATTGCGGAACGACCATCTTTCAACGGTGACGATGACGGAGGCCCTACGTCTTTTGCGATTTTCAAGAGCATTGCTCTTGCGGCCGAGTAAGTGGTCAATGAATCTCAGAGTCTGATACGTGCTAACAGACTATGCTTGTGCATACCGTCTCCAGATGACGCACGTCGCATTGTCGTCACTTCCGTCTTTCCCTTCCTCGCCCTCCCCATCGAACTTCAATTATATATCCTGTCCTTCCTCGCGCCAGCCCTGTCCTCCGCTCAGCTTGTCCGTATATACACCTACGCGTGCTCTCCGTCTACCCTTCCGTCACTCCTCTCTCTTCCCGACCGTTCTCTGAGCACGTCTGAGAGAAATAAGCGCGAGATTGCGCCTCGGCGCACGGGGTGGCGGACTCGAAAGGATGAGGAGAGAATTCAGTGGCTTGACAAAGTTGGCTGTAGTATGTTTGAACTTGGTGGACAGTTGCCAGACTACGATTTTTGGCCCCTTCATACGTAGTCCATGATGCATAAATTAGTTTGGCGACCCCTTTGGCCTTAGAAATTAGTCTTACAGCCACTCTATACGACCGGTACGCACCTCAGGCTGCAGCCATTGTCACTATTATTGATGTGCAGTGACGGAAACGCCTTAAGCCAAATTTTGATGGATCTTTCGCATGAATGTCCTCAAAGTACGTGACCAAGCCGCCTCGGGCCCACCTGTGTAAAGATCCCCCGAATGACGGGTACCAGTACTACTGGTTCCCGGTTCCTGGAAACAAACTGGGAAAATGGCCAAGAGAATTTCGGCCTGATTGGATGCAACATCCTTCACGCCGTGTTGGAAGCTATACATCACCTTACCCGTGCCCGGTGAACGTTCGATGAACTGTCAACCTGACATTTCTTTCCGAGCCCGAATGAGACGGTCTGGGCAAATGTATGGCAATGGCGATAATGAAATAACAAACTGTGATCTGTTCTAGCCTCGTAGAAAGGTGGTGACGTAAATGAAAGGTCTAGTAGCGAGTGTGGTTATGACTTGTCTTTGATTTGCTTAAACACGATGAAATCGAACTAAATGAGGTCCTATCCGAGTCGATATGTGTATAGGATCAATAGATCGCTAACTAACCGACATATGTCATTTCGTGAACCGACGCACATCCTCCGAAATTCTGAGGGCAATACCAATCTACTCATATCGCAATCGCTCCAACCTGTTCAACCTAAGGCCTGAGTTCGTGCAAAGTCATTTGTCTTATTTGATCTGGATGGACCAGCTGAACGGTTTGCAAGCTTGCCCGTGGGAGCTCGTTTCTCGGCCCCCATGATTTGGTCGATGCCAACGTGATTGAATCATGATGTAAAAAAGGTTATGATTGAAAGTAGGTCCACGGAAGCTGATAGATCGCAATTCTGGTGTCAGGTCGGATGTGAGCCGTCTAAGAACATCATCAGTGAGTATCTTGGATGTCGAAACCCCCGAGTTGATAGTTTCGTTTATGTCAAGGCACTTGAGAGCGGGCATTTCTAAGAGGCAGTCTATCAACTCGTTTCCGGTGAAAGTGGGTTGTTTGAGGGTCAAGTGCTCGATAGAACTGTGTGACCGTCGCAGAAACAAAATAAATTGAGTCTGAGGCCACGATTCCATAGGTCCGATGTCAAGTTCCCGTAAAGCTGGTAAGTCAAGGCGTTCGAATAGGTTGGCAACAGACACATCTGCCCATGCGATATGCAGACGGCGGAGCTGCTGATGCCGAATGACGTGCGGAAGATATGGAAAGTGGAAGGTAGGGAGTGTACACTTCAAGGTAAATTCCACAAGATTTTGACAGAAATGTAGAACTTCCAGCCCGCTCTCGAAACTCGTGTCTTCGGTCTCGCAATGTGTTAACTGAGCCCAAGGAAGCTCGCTCGTCAACAATCCGAAACCATAACGGCCTTGGGATCTCACTTCAAGGACGCGTAGTTGGGGTGCGGTCAGAAGGACAAGCATAGGTACCCCAAGACTCTGATCTCCGATCCGAAGTCGTCGTAGTAAGGGGAGGTGGCCGTCGATTGCGTGAAATGGTTGGAAATCCCATGCCATGGCCGACGAGCGGAAGAGGTGGAAATGCTGCCAACGATGACATGATGAAAGAACCAAGTCGAAAGCAGGATGCGAACCCCATAGTGGGGAGCTCGAAATTATAAAAGATAATGACAATGGACAAGCTTTAGATCGGGCAAGCCAAGTCCGTAGTGTATTCCCCTGGGGAATGACATCTCTCATCGTGAGATGTACGATAATCGATGACCACAATCTCGGTGTAGACAAAGCAACATCTCTCCATCGACGGCATATGCGGCCAAGAAGCCAAGGGGCCTGAAGAGGAGTGACAGTGAGTGATTCCCCCCATGTCGGTAGACATCGGATGAACACTTCCGAGAGAAGTTCTGCACATAGACGTCGAATTGGAGATAATAGAGCGCAATGGTCTTGCATAAAGTCGTGGAGCTCCCAGCGGTCAGTTAACAGTTGATCTAATAATGCACGAACTTGGTCGACTTCAGTAGTAAGTTGTGAAATCTCGGCTTGCTTTCGACGAGTGAATATTCCTGCCAATGACTTCGACAAAGATATAGAAGAAGTGTGAGCGTTCTGGACATCTTTGACCAGCTGATCCAGAACAGATCGTACTTTCTCGATCTCGGCATCGAGTCGCGAAATATTTAAGCGTGCCTCTGTGATCACCTGCTGAATTATCGAAATTTGAAGATCTGAGGGAATGTCATTTGATTCCAAGAGGGTTGGAACGGGTGAATGAGGAGGTTTATTGCCTGCCAATACAAATCTGCAATTTGGACATACGACTGTGGAAGACATATAGTACTATAGGCACTGAGCGCCATGCTTTTCGTCTTGAATAATATGCATGCTACTCACTGCGAAGGTGACGAACGTTATTAGTTGCACGTGACTCATTAGCAATATTTACGTATATTGTCCAAAACATCATGGCCCGGGACAGCATTCACCGCAGTTACGATACAGTAGTGAATACCTACCCGAACCCGATTCTGACCACAGCCAAGTAAGACGTTGTAGTGTTTTATCCTTGTTCAGGTACTGACGGGTACGCATATTTTCATTTGCGTTAATTACGCGCATACGGCAGTTGCCCATTATGGACTATTTCAGGATGCTACGGAATCACGTCCACTGGGCTGGCACCTCGATTTGTCGAGTAGACCTCATTTCATTCACCCACGTGTTTCCACGTTCTTGTGGGCAGTGGAATTTACCAGAAGATACTGAAGAATGTCTTCTTGAAACCGGTATTGGTCGATACTCTTATGATGGCGGCCAGGAATTTGCTTCTGTGCTCGAAGGATTACTATCGCTATTCATCCAACCAGTACTCCGAATAACCCGACGAAACCGTCCGCGACTCTGCTACAAGCAACGTGGCAATACATATTGACACAGCCCCCCTCGGTGTCCCAACTCAAACTTGCAGCGTCGTTCCTAGCCACTAATGTAAGCAGACAACAGTCGTGACGTGTTCTTGTTCTCCGAATCCGAGGTGAAGCGCTGTGGAAGCCCTCCGAGATGACCATCCGCTGTGCGGCTGGTAATTCTCCGTTGAAGTGTGAGTATATGAACGGTGAGTTAAATATGTCATATCGGCAACTGTACCAGCAATTAGACGCGTCGGTCCCCGGTGCTAACAAGAAGCCACCCTGCATACATGTCTCATAATAACCCCTTCGCGCAGGGAGGATGGAAGACTCCCGATAACCGTGCACTTTGGGATAATTCGTCTTCGACACCCTCTATATTCGGAGCCCTCCCGTACCCAACAGCACCATCTCACTGTGACTTCATTGCTTATCATTTCACTTCGTTTAACCCTTCTTTACTGAATTGTACCGTGGTTGGACCAAATTATCAGCCATATTACCGCATTGTCAGCGATGCCAACTTGCCCGGATATACTGCCTGCAAAAATATTACGGGTAGAATTTTTGCGCTCATCGAGTGGAAAAACCACCCACTCGTAGAGCTCCGGGACATACTAAACAAGCAAGCAGTTCGAGACTGGCTGAAGCTGTCTCCAGACAATAGGTGCGCTTTTCCTATAGCCCGTTATTAGCTTACACATTTACTGTTATCTTCAGTCACAGGACCATGGACGTTCGAGGGATACGGTATACGTGGGCACCATACGATAAATTTATATGTGTGAGTATAAATCCTCTGCGTCCTTTCCGGCTGACTTATGTCCTATCCTTAGCTGTACGATGCTAATCAATTAATTGCAAGGATCTCAAAGGGTCATGGAACCGTCTCACTTGAACTGACTACTAAAGCAATGGAAACGGGTTTACTAGAAGCGGCTATAGTCGCGACGATCCTGCTACAATGTGGGCGGAACATAGATTGAACTTGAAAGCTGGCCGGTCTTGTTGCTATTGCTATCGCTTATTTATCACCTGTTGATGCTTTCGTTACTTATATCATTAGAGTCTCAGAAGACTTGTATTGTAACTTATTACGATGTATTTGCGTTATTAGGGTTGTAAACTATCTATTTTCGATTTAACTTGACCGACCGGCATACTGCGCTATTCTACTCACTTCAACGACACGATGGCAACCCTTCCAAGAACGACAAATTCCATCTTGCGGCCACGGTCAGAATTCGATGCCGGCATAAACACCTCCGCAGCTTGGACACATCATCTCGAGGACCGTACGCCCGAGGTTGACCAAGAACCTAAACCCGAGCCCGAAGAGCTGCCCAGCTCAGGATCTCTGTCTGATGAGGAGCCCGAGGATGGCGATTCGAATACTCGCCCTGCAAGAGCATTGTATCGATTTGAAGGCAAGGTAGAGTTCAGGGAGTTGAACGTAGAAGCGGGGGATGAATTGGAGGTTGTCAAGGAAGAGTTAGCTGACGGTTGGAGTCTGGTCAAAACTGAGGATGGAGAAATTGGACTATTACCTAGGACGTATTATACGGTAATTCCTTTCCAAAGTCCTTTTCTTTCATCTATTTATCTTGTATCATATCAGCTCACGTCGACATTCGCCTCAGCCCCTGGCCTTGCATTTTCTGAACCTTTCCGCATCCCAAAGAAGAGAAAACCAACGGAAGTATCTACGAGCTCTGTCACTCCCCGTGGTTCGCCCACAACCACACCCAAACCAACACATATAGATTTACCACCCATTGTCCCACAGAACACGGGAGAATGGCACAGAGCATTCCCAAGCTTCAGGCAGAGTCTCCTAGGAGGAATGAGCTTGAATCGGTTCTCGAGTTTCGTGACGAGTGGAGCTGAAGAGTGGGTCTTAAAGGGGTCTACCTGCGATATCCCCACTCTGCCGTCGAATCATGATAAGCAGGAAAGCCAAGACGAGGATGATGGGGGAGATTTCGATGGAATGAGGTTGAGTAAACTGGGACTGGGCGAGGCCGATAGCCATTTTGTCGATGCTGGTCCGGCATGGAAAACCAAATTACCGCCATTCCGTGTTATGGTCCACTCTCCTTCAAAACGGATGTCAACGCTCTCGGGTGCCTTTACCATCTACAATGTAACCTCCTTTTTCCACCCACAGCCCAGAGCCGAATCGCCAACCTCTTCTCCTGGCTCTGACACGGCGCGCCCAACCTCCCCAGCTCAAGTAACGGTTCACCGCCGCTTTTCACATTTTGTGCTGTTACATACTGCATTGACGAAACGACTGCCTGGAATTGCACTGCCGCCGTTACCAGAGAAACAGTATGCAGGAAGATTTAGCAATGAGTTCGTTGAAGCTCGAAGGGGAGATTTGGAAAGATACATTGGGAGGGTTGTAAGACATCCTGTTGCAAGATACGCGGAAGTTGTTACGTCCTTTTTAAGTTGTGAGAACGATACGGTAGGTTTCGTGTTATACGGTTATGTGGCGGGTCGGCTGATATTCAAAATGCTGCAAGGAATGGAAACGGATGGCGACTCAACATCTCTCAATGGCGCCCGCTGGTCCTTCGTTTTATTCTCGAGTGTTCCATCCTGCGTTCAACCTCGACGCGGAAGATGCCTCGGATGCCGTTGATTGTTTCGATAACCACACGCGTGCAGTGGGAAAGGGCGTGCAGGGCCTAAGAAACATATTTGGTAGAGTAAGGGAAGCGAGAGTTGGTTAGCCTGCTTCTCGTTTTTGTGAGTGATCACACTGACGTTTGTGTTTTTCTTGCAAGAAATGTCCAAAGCCGAACGGCTTTTATCCTATTCGTTCCTCTCTTTGCTAACATCGAAGCCACTAGCATCATCGCTCATGACTGGCATCAACAATGAAGATGACGAGGGCAACGCTAAAGCAAAGGGTCTAGTGAACAATGAAGGCGCTTGGTGCTGGCGAGAAGGATGTGAAGGTGAGAACAAATTTTAGATTAGAACGTGCTATGTTGAGCGTCGATTATTTGGAGACTGTCTCAAATTGACAAAAGCGATGCAAAAAACATCTGAAACGTTACAGAGCATCGCGGATCTCTATGATGATCACGTCGGTGGTCTTCTTTTAAAGGTGTGCGCCGTCACTGACATCCATGTCGTTTTATGTAGGCGAGACGTACTCAACTTGCTACCCACGAGTCATTTAAAGGGGTCGCACACCCTTCTCTGTTATACCAGGTAAGTGGGAGCGACGTACGTCCTGCCGAAGTACATCTCAGGCAAGATTTCAGGGGGTGGTAGACACGCACAGGTCCACGCTTTCTCGATACACGGAAGCTACGTGGGAAGGCAAAGTAAGCCGATCTTCTCAGCTTCAAATACCAAGCTTACCCGCAAGTTTTTGGACAGACAGATGAAGCCATGGCAGCACGTTGTGAGACGGTGCTGAATATAACTATGGCTGAGATGGAGACATACCACACTCAGAAAGGAGAAGACTTCCGAACCCTTACCACGGAGCATTTGGATGGGGAGATCGCCTTTTACGAACAGGTATTTTTTGCTATGCATTCTTTCACACACAACGCGGCCTTACTCGAATGAACAGCTTTTAAGCAGACTTAAAAGCGCTCGTAGAAGCTTCGAATCACCCCGATACGATGAACTAGGCAGTTCTCCTTGCCGACCTTCGCTATACGAGCGCGAACTCGAAAATCCGCGCCTCGCAGTAAAACCTCTTCCAGAACCCTGTCCGCATGTATTCGATTCTGCCCCCATGAGACCAGTCAGCGTAGCCGTACAGGAAGGTATGGGTTTGTTGTTGGGCGGGGGAGTTCCTTCGGGGAGGGGTAGTGTCTTTGGGAAGCTCTGGTAGACTTGGGTGGTCAATTTACCGGTCACCCCATACCTTTTCTGTCTGGTCCGTGGCTCTTATTGGAGAGGCGTATGTGTTCAAAACATAGGTAATAATTAATAATTCTTTTGTGGTCGTCACGGATAATACGGACTCAAAGATAGGAGGATTGTCTAGGATCGTCTTGATGAACTCACGCTGTCGGGCAAGCTCTACAAAGTAAGATCTATACAAGAGGCGGCGTGCACTCGAAATGTTGGTTAAGTTCTGTTGGAGACAATGCGGCTCGAAAACTCCATGTCACTCAACGCTATCACGATATGGCCCGTACGAACGCCATGCAAGCATAGCCCAACAAAGACCCATGTCCAACCTCTACATTGGCGAGGAACACACCCCAAATAAATAAAATGAAATCTACCGTATGCGGAATACTACAGCCTATTATTATTATAAGTTGTATACAAACCAAGCGCTCCCATCCCCCAAACCCCTCGGTTCGTCCTTTTTCTCCCCGTTCGCGCGTACGAGCGCCTTTTTCCGGTTCTGCGACGACAGGTACGACAAGTTCGCCACCGCGCACAGCATCATCACTACCGAAAACACGACGAACGTGGTCGCGGCTTTTGTGTACTTGGGCGCCGGGGACAGTGAGCCCAGCAGCCACGTCGCGAGGATGCCGCCGGCGTTGGTCATCATGAAGACGATGGCGACAGCCGTGGCGCGCCGGACGTGCGGTGCTGCGTTGTTCGCGTTCCAAGTGGAGAGCGTCGGCGCCAGGCAGTACGTGCCTGGCAGAGATAGGAACAGCGAGCCGTACTTGACGTGATTAGATGTGCTACCTGGTGGCGGAACGCTAATTAGCTGTGCGCGAAACGTCGGAGCACGCGTCAGACGTACCGAGGAATACTGCAAATCCGATCATGGACATGATGGCGAAGAATGCCATGGTCAACCCTCGGGCACGGTACCTGTCAGAGATGAACGACGTGAAGATGGACACTTGTGGGGGCATTAGGCAGGGGCTAGTGGGGAAGACGGCCACGCTCACACACGAAAGCCATCGCAAAGGGCGGCACGCTCATCAGCTGCGCCTTGACGGGGCTGTAATGCCCCAGCCCAGCCACGATGGTAGGCTCAAAGTACGCCAGCCCGTAGAGGGTTGTGCCTACATGTGCCAACGATTAATCCCTTACACTTCGTGATCGAGATATCGGATACAGACCAGAGCAAAAGCCCGCGATGCCCATGAAGGCAACTTGCGGGCGCTGAAACGCTTTCCCCACCTCTCGCCAGCTAAAGTCGTCGCCCCCGACCTCGTCGGACAGAACCCCATCTTGCATTAGCTGACTACTAATGTACTCCTTCTCTGGTTCCGTGAGGAACTTGGCCTGGAGGGGTGAGCGCGGCAGAAGGAGGAACGATGCAAGGCCAAACGCGACAGTAAACGCCCCTTCCTACGCACAATGAGGCAGTGTTAAAATTACAGATTGTTGCCAAGCACGCTCACAAGAATGAAAATCCAGGCCCAGCCTGGAAAAAGCCGGGTTAATCGAGGGTTAAAAGGCATGTAAA
>QLPE01001131.1:0-10250 GCA_003314125.1 Hygrophorus russula | reverse complement strand
GCCCATTTACGACACCTCCCATTGTCCTCAGTACATTAGCTCATCCCCCCATTGTCCTTTAAGCACATTGTGATAGACTAGTATATATACTCTGACCTGGTGAGGAGACTCCTTAGGTTTTTCTCTTTGGATCTCCCTCACCAGGTAAGACCCTCTTGTACCATTACTTCCCTTTATATATATTTACTTTGGATCTCCCTCACCAGCCCTGCGAATCACTTTCACTCTCAGCTAAATACTTTGCAGTGCTGTTTAAGGTCACCCTTACAGGCAACTTCAGCAGGACCAGGATAATAATATCCTGGATTTGTCTCATCCACTTCTGTTGAAGCGCTACACACGTTGCGTGAGATATTGACACAGTCTTAGCTACTGTGCCTTTATCTAGTTGAGCCTTTGGCTCGTTGATCGGCAGCCATTTGACAGCTGTATCGCTGGCAGCTGCTACCAGCGCGTCTACTTGCACCATAGGCGCTGTCTTCATGGACTTTATTCTGACCATGTCCCCCCCTTCTTTCAGAGGGGTCCCAAACTCACCTTGGCGTTCGTAATGGCATTTGCCATTGATCTGAATATATGTGGCTTTGCTGAAGCCAATGATCACCTTATGCTTGCACATAAATGGTGTCCCCAGTATCAAGTGATATACTGATCCAGGTTCGCTATGTCAAAGTAGTGATCCTTGACCTGAAAACGGCCAAGCTTCAGATGGCATTGACTGCCATAGTTGATCTTCGATCTACTACCAATCATAGCAAGCTGGAGCCCAATGGGCTCATCGAGCTCAAACAGAACATATCTGATTGCTGCCAGCAAGTCCAGTGACACCATGTCAGTGGTGCATCCCATGTCCATGAGCATGTGGGCTTTCATCCCATTCACCTCAATGTATCCATTGATCATGGGATGTTTGGTCATTGACCATTCAGGCTGTTCGCCTGGCCACGCCTTGCATGACACTTGATGCTGAGAGACCATCACCGAGCATGTCTCAGGCTGTACGGCTGCTACACTCGCATGTGTAGTGTATCCCGTCTCATTCCATGGGAATATGGAACCTGCATAACTGCACAGGTTTCTATCTTCTGACTCTGTGTCAGACTCAAAGTGTACTGTCGGATTATCAACAGGCTCATCATCAACAGCTTGATGGCCATGGTCAGCAACCATGTCATCCTGAGGCCCTTCCTCATCAGAGTCCATCACCACTTCAGCTTCTGGATCACCAGCTTCATCAGAGTCACAATAGAGCCCTTTGTAGCTGTCTATGGATGCTGGGTCAGGCAGCATAACCTGTCCAGATGCAGCCATTTGGCCATTTGTATTGTATGGGCAATTAAAGCCTATATGTCCAAACCCTTTGCAGCAGTAACACTGTATATGGGACTTATCCATAGGCTTCTTTAAGTCTGATGTCACCGTCCTTGTGGATGGCGTCTTTGACAAAGTTGTTGATGCATTGTGTTGTGATGCAGCAGCGCTTGCTGTCTGCGTTGACAATTTGACAGCAGCCTTGCTGTATGGCTGCCAAGCAGCAGTTGACGAAACTGAAACTCGTTGTATGGCCAGCCTTGGCTTAGACGTGACCATAGTCCCATCCATCATACGGGATATTGTCTTACTGCCTGTGGTGGCAGGCTCCCTTGCAGCATACTGCGTGGATGTCTCAATTTGCAATGCAACTTTGAGAATGTTGTCGATTGGCGTATAATCAGGTGCCAACCCATACTCCAGCAGTCTCCTGTGGATACTAGGCAATCCTCATTAGTGTAGCGCCCTTCAAAATAATCCTGAAGACGAGTTTCAGCCTGTGGTAGGGTTATATTTTCGGTGTGATGGTTGCTGTTGTTGTGGAACAAGAGCTCTTGTTTGGTTGAAAGGCTTTTACTCAGGATCAAGTGTGAGATCTAAGGGGATGGTAGCGAGGACACTAGGGAGTGTGAATGTCAATGGAGAGGGGAAGCATAAGGGAAGCAAGTGGGGCCATTGTCTACGGCTTAGAATGGGACTTATGCAAGCTGAGAGAGCTGGGAACTGCAAGGGAAAACTAACTCTTTTTCACTTGCTTATTCTGTTATTTACAGAAGTTTTTATACTACTGGGAGCATAGAGATGGGAAGGGATGAAAAATAGAGCAAAGACAGTAGTAGAAAGGAGATAAATGGAAGAAATATAAACTAACGGGGAAACTGGAGAGGAGATGGAATGGTATGTTGATGAAGCTTTACAAACCGTTGGTAGGATGAGCAGCCAGTTATAGGTAATTTTGATCAGGCAGGACAATTCTGATGTATTGTGTTTGTAATGTTCTGAATCCTCAGGTCCATCCTAACTAAAGGCGTCCTGTTGTTTGTCTCAGGATCTTGGCTGGGTGTGATTATATGGAGGTTATATTGTCACTTTGCAGGGCCGGTGTATTTGGACAGGGTCATTGGATTGATCTGTTGATGCTCAGGGAGCCGATGGTTGTGAGGTGCGGAATTAGTGGTCAACTTCTGTATTAGGTTACATCGAGCAGATCACTGCAGGCCAGTCATTGGGATTGTGTTGGGTACTGACAGTACAAAGGACTGTGTCATGTGATTGGAATGTATCGGAGTCAAGGTGGTCAGCCGCTGAAGATGAGAATGCTTGATGTTGGTGTCTTCTGAGCCTAGAACCAGAAGGAACCTTTACATCGGAAGTTGCAAATTCTTGAATAATGGCCCATGCATTTGGGTCCGAATGCCCTGCCTGGGATGCTAGATATGGGTCATAGTCCCTGGGTATGCTTGTAAATATTTATTCAATGTTCGAAGATTAATAACATACTAGTACACTTGAATGTTTGTATGATCCCAGCAGTTTTTGATTGTAGAAGGCTCAACAGCATTCCAAGCTTCTTTTGCCATCAACAATGCTTTGGGGAGACTGATTTTATAGATGTTATGTTCGCCAGCTTCATCAAGATCAATCACACAAGCACAGAAAGCACAATGGTAGTGTGCTTTGAAACAACATATGATTCCAGCATCCAGTGGTTGAACAAATGATATTAGGTTTGGTTCAAAGTATTTGAGCTGGATGTTTTGAGGTTCATACTCAATGGAGTGTCCAGAAAAGTTGTCTATGAAAAGACAGATATGTCGGTTTTCTGACTGCATTTTGATATCTAGTGATTTAATCTATCTGACACAAGTTATTAGTGAATTGGTTAGTGAATTAGTGGCTTGAACGATAGATACTTACTCCTCAAACAACAAAGATGTCATCCAGGCCTTTTTATTGCTCTGATAGTGGAAACCCCACTCATTTGGTGTCTTCTCTTTGAAGCAACGAGGCTTTATAGATTTTCCAATGAAGAAAGGGGGTTGTTTCTCACTACTATCTGCATTGCATGCAAACATGATGGTCAGTCGAAACCTCTCCTTTTTCTTGCTGCTCATCTGCTTTGTAGCCAGGCCACAATCTGGGGGAGCACTATAGAAATATGAATATGATTTCAGATTAATGTAAGTGATTCTGAGATATACTATGGGAAGAGACTTGTCTCATCAATATTTTAGTGGTCCTTAGGAGGGAATTTTGCAAGAATCCTCTAAACCTGACATCTCTCAGCTTCAACAGCAGTAAGGTCTACTGATCCTGGTTCTCCATGTCTATAATATTCTTTTAACTTGTAAGTTTTGCAGAAAGAGACTACCCATCCTTCTCCAGGAAGTCTTTCATTATCTGGCACATTGAACATGGTCTCAAATCGTTGCCGTTTTTCACGAAGCATTGGCCCTGTAATGGTTTCTCCTTTCTCTTCCATATGTTTGACCCAAAAAACTAGCCTTGTCACAACCCAAGCTTGTTTAGAAGCCAATGCACTTGGATTTGCCTGGGTACATTTTTCCAATTCTTCCTGATTTTTCAGCTTGCATGAAAGTGTTGACTGTGTGAAAGTTAGAGCTCCTTCTTTTCTTGTCTGGAAATGTGTGACGATGTCAGCCTGGGGCATGTCTTTATGTGTGTTGACAAATGAAAAGACTGTTATCCAGTCATGAAGGGTGAGATTTTCACATTTTGTACTTTGAGTATCTTTTGGGACAGTTTTTCCAGGTTTCTGGTGAGTATAGGGAGTGGCTTTGGTGTGAGGTTTTCATTTGGGCTCTGGCTCAGCAGGTATGGTGAGTGTTCAGTGTTGCCATAATTGAAAATAGGACATGTTGGGGTTCACAATTGTTGTTATGATAATGGGGGTGACTATTTTAGGGGACTATATGGCTCCTCATAATGCATATTCAGGTCATGAATGCTATCCATTATACATAATGCAATATGTAGCCATTTTCCCCCTGTCCCAAGCCCAAATCCAATGCATTACCAAAAATATGCAATATTAGGTCATGCATTATGACCTAATCAACTGTACTTATCATTTACATGCCCAGTTGAGTACAACGTTCTGAGAGGCTTTGGCCGTTCAGGGTTGATAGAGTAGTGTCACAAGACTGTATTAACGTTTTTAGACAAACGATCTTATAACCTTTCAGGTCAGCAGTGAGATAACATATTTTCTTAGTGTGAGGCAAGCATTCACTGGTCATGGACTCAGCGCTGAGCCATGGCTGAGGCAATCTTAGGAGCCAGACCGTGTGTGAGCGTTCGCTGGAGAACGTTGACTGAGGGCTGGTCTTGAAGCCCTACCATAGCCACTGCCCAACGTTGTTACAGCCTTCAACTCGGCTTCAGGCAACCTTTCCCATAAAACGCTGACTGATGCCTCATAACGCACTGTCACTGTCTTGTAAAAAAATGTTCTCATATTCCCAATACGGGCCTCGCTCAATGCCAACCGACCGCTCATTGGACAGAAAAATAGATCAATTATATTCACAGCTGTAGTATTAAAAAATCATGATTGGGATGGTACAACTGGTCGATTCCAAACGAGTGAGTCATGAAGATTTTGCTACCATGTAATGGTGAATGTTTTGGGGGCTTGACTTGCAAACGCCCCAGGGTAGGTATGCAGATCTTCCACCATGTGCAAATGCATAAAACTAGGGGGTTGCAAATGTTAGCATCGTCATTGTTTACAAAACATTAACAATGTACTTGTCAATGAACTGAACTCTTTTCTGTTCCTCGGGATGATCATTGTGGGCAGCCGTATATAGCGCCATAAGCTGCACGTTGACATAATCCCAGAACTGCCCCTTTTCCCAGTCTTTCAACGGTACTTCACTACAGTCCCCAAGGACTGGTTCTTCAGGGGTAGACATAGAACGGGACCTGGATGCTGAGCATGATTTCTGAGCAGCTTTCCTTGCTCCCTGGGCAATAACTAGATCTGTAAATTCATCATACATCGCTCGCTGTACGTAGATTGTAGATTTAGTAATAGGACGTGAAAGCGGTGCAAACTATACTCACAAAAAAAGCAACGCGTTTCCAATGGCCGACCATCATCTCTATGCCTTCCGGCGCAATGAGCTTGCAGAGCTCGCTGATATTCAATGGCTTATCCTTTCCCTGGCATGTAGCGATCTACGACGATGGTCAATATTCATGTTAGATATAGAAGACTAGCCTCACATTCTGTTTGACCTTGGATTGAGCTGCAGTGAGGGTACTCTTGACCAGCAATGCAAATGACTTGTATAGCTCTTGATCTTCAAATAATGAATGCAGCGCATTGTAAAGGTCTGGCTTAGACTTTGCGAGATCCTAGAGAAAGGCAGCATTAGTCGATAAAATGTATATTGAGTAGCATCCTACTAAAACATGTTCAGCCACATCCCGTCTTGTAAATAGTAAATTTGGCGAAAGAATGGTTGCCACCATCCTAGTCGAGAGCATACTCTGAAAGAGAAGGTGTCAGTAGAGCCTATTACCGATCCCGACTACATTACCTTGAACTCGGAAGACTGTAAAGTTTTTTGTACTTGGTTCTTTTCTTGACTTCGGTAGAATGCAAGTAAGTCCCCTTTGATTTGGATAAGCATGGCACGAATATCCAACTGAAAGTTTGTGAAACTGAAGGAATGTCAGCAAAGATAAATCAGAGAACATACCACTGCAAACTCTTCCAACGATGTGTCAGGAATACACAGGTCAAGAGCCGCTTGTCAAGCAAATGTCTTCAGTTGTTTTACTTTCTGAGAGGTCAAGCCTTCATCGACACAATCACTGTCATCTCGGCGAACCCGCAAGTCTCGCAGTGGAGACCCCTCTGTAGTGAAAGAAGATATAGGTATCCCTAGAGGAGGAGGAGATAATTCTCTATCATCAAGCTGTGATGAGGGTCTATTCCGACTCTCCCGAAAATGTGCAATACAGTTCTGCATTTTTGGATGTCGAAGTTAAAACATAAACATGCCACATTTATTCACGTAATATAAATAAAACAAACAAAAAAGAATATTGACAGGACGAACTCGAATTTGAATACGATGTGAAGAAGACATAACCAAGCATGGATAGGTATTATATTACTTAGCTGGACCTTTCCCTTTTTTCCCACTGGAAGAGGGGATGTTCCCTGATCTCAACCTGGATGGTGGTAACGATTGGGCCCTTTCCATTAGTCTTGCGCTCTGACGGAGGTTCATTGGAATGCCCACACTGACGTTCATAGCGCCACTATTCTGTGGCTCATGTGGAACTTGATTGGTCACCTCGGAAGGGGTTTCACCGATAGCTTCTTCTACATCCAATAAGCCCCGTTGTGTAGGAACATTCAGCTGCATCCATTCAGAAGACTTCAAGGACAAGTTAGTCTCCTTCAATATGTGGCTGCGGCTCTTCTCTATTTCAGGAAGTTCGGCCAAGGACTGCTGCAGCACAGCAATGACCGTTTCATAAGTTGCGATACTGTTGCTGCAAGAAAAGGCATCTTTTGCCAGCATATCTTTCTCATTGAAAAGCACGTCGCGGAATCATTGTATGCACACAACAAGGTCCTGGAAGTATGGGTCCACCCAATCAATCATGCTTTCGAACGATACCATGATCTGGCTACACTTGTAGTTGGCTACGGCTAAGAGATCCTTAGTGTCCCAATCGTCCAATGGGTTGCATGCTGCTCGACCATCGTCCCTGAAGACAGCTGGAGGAAATTGTCATATGACGTTATTTGGACCGCTGTATCGAACACAGATCCAGATAAGCACGTAGAAGAAGGACTCAAGATCGTGCTGCACAGTCTGGAAAAATGGAGAACTTTGGTTTCCCCTTTTAGCTCGCAACACATCGCATGCCATGTACGGTATGGTACCCTATATAAAAAGGTTAGAATATTTGACAACCAAAGTCAAGGTCCACTGACTGTTCGATCGAGGGTGAATACTACCTCTACATTTGGTTTGCCCGTGTCAGCACTTCTCGGTGTCATGAAAGCAGCATAGTCATAGTCGATGAGCAAGCCATTCCATAACGCTGTGATTGGTTCTGTGGGTTTGAGATTGACAAGCAGTAAATTGTTGACACTAATATCGTGGTGTAATATTTTGGCCATTGTGGATGATTTTTGATGAGCTAGATAGCATGAGAATGGCTAATCATTGACAAGAATGGCATGACTCACCTTGAATAAGTTGAATAAACGAAGAAAGAAGTTCCCTCTTAGACGCAAAGTGGGTAATAAGCTTCCTGACGGGTCGCTGTACCAGGATCCGGTGCACACAATTTTGGTTAGACGATGGACATGTAATCTGAGGTCATTGATGAGACGTTGAATCGACTTGTCCATCAACCATCACCTCACCGCTATCAATGAGCTCCGGAATCCCTTTGGTAACACCAGATTCCCACAGTTTCTCCAGAAAGGTAGCCTCATCAGGTTTCCTCTTCTCATCCTGCCACACACTCTTAATAATAACATAATCTTCGTCCTCCCCCCTACTGACGTGCCAGCAAACTGTTCCTCTCCCCAGTATCCCTTTGCTAACAAAAATCACATCCCTAATGTTATACTGGATGTTTTTGAACATAATTTGGCGAGTACCATCACAGGAATTGATGATGTTGGGGTCGTAGCCAAGGTATTGGCTTTTTGCGAAGAAGAAGCCAACCATGAGGCGAAGAAAGAGCAGAGGGTCAGCTTTAATGGTGAAAGGAGCTGAGTGTACGACCCCCTCACGATCATAGAGGGACAGGTGGAAGTCATTGCGAAGGAGTGATGGCACTAGGATGAAATGACAGTCTGGTTGGATGTAGAAAATTATACACACCTTGTTGGCTATCATACCCTCAAGCACTTTCCAAGATGCTGTCTGTTTGCTTGTCATCTCTAGTATAGCAGAAACATCTGCCCATCCAGATATTACTTCCACGTTGCTGAGGACAAGGTCCGGTTTACGAGTGTGATTAGAACCATGGAGGGGCAAATTGTGGTGTGCACTCGACCAGAATCGACAGGAAGTTTTTGTCTCATCCTCCTGGACCATGCTCTGCAGTTCCTGGCGAAGGAAGTGGATCCAAAAAGACAGCTTGTCTTCTGCTGAGACTTGTTTGTCACTCGCAGGTGGTGGCTCATTTGCAGATGGAGGCGGTGGCTCGTTCGCAGGTGGAGGCCTATTCGCCAGGGAAGAGGTACTCACAGGAGGTGTATTTGTGGGAGGAGGGGTATTTGTGGGAGGAGGGGTATTCATGGGAGGAGGGGTATTCATGGGAGGAGGGGTATTCATGGGAGGAGGGGTATTCATGGGAGGTGTATTCATGGGATTTACGGAGGGGTATTCGTGGGAGGTGTATTCGTGGGATTCGCAGGAAGGAGTATTCGTGGAAGGAGTATTCGTGGGATTCACGGGAGAAGTATTCGTGGGAGGAGTATTCGTGGGAGGAGTATTCGTGGGAGGCTGGCTTGACCCCGGCATCTTCTCTAGGAGCTCGGCTATGGCTGTGCGATGTTTTCCATTCAAAAGAAGAGTTTGAGTAATGGAAAAGGGGAGGCGCGAGTCTGGGAAAAGATGCTCAACAAGACCTTCAACACCTGAATGAGTGTGTCCCCTCAACTCCTTTTCCAGTGTGTCGGTCATGACTCTAGCACACATTTTCTCCCCACTTATTCATCCTTGGCCCGACATTCTATAGCGGAGAGGGCTGTTTGAACACACACCCAAGCTGGGCATGGAAGACACCACTGGCATGAGTGAAGTTGTGTTGTGGCACAAGACGTCTTCCCACACTTTATTACCAAGAAAACTAATATATTTTTATGTATATCTAAGACAAAAAAAACACTATCAAAAACCATCTTGAGTCTCAGAAATCAGATTGGAAGGTGGAAGGGGTTGTCATGGCATGACTGCCTTATCAATTGCTTTCTCTTTATCTTCCCCTTTTCTTCATCTCATCTTATCTAATCGCCTACCATTCATATCACCTTTATCTTATCATGGCGACTCTCTTCCTCCTCTTTCCCTTTCCCTTATTTATTCTAGGACAATCCCCGGACTCTTCCAAATCACTATTCTATTCTTAGGAACCAAGGCAGTGGACCACAGCCCATTTACCCCACATCCGGCCTTCACCGATTGGCACTCAACCCTTACCAATCACCTTGTTCCTATTATGACTGGCACAGACTTCTAATCGGCTCCGCAGAACTTCTAGTGGTGATCACCCTACCACGACCCTTACATGACCTTATACTGCAACCCCTCAATGATTCCCCAAGAGGAACTGCAGTTGATCATCAGTCACCGATCATGTCCTTGTCCATAGCCTTTCCCAAGACAAGGCTATGACATCACTGTTCTCATTACCTTGCTGATAGTCTTATACCAGATCATTCCTTTCACCTTTCACATCTATTCACATCTCTATATTATTAGCTTGCCTTGCACTGGATGCATGTATCACCACATGATGTCCTGCTATTATCCTCCCAGTAGTAGCATGTACATCTCATACCATATTTAGCAGCTAGACCCTGTACAGTAGAATATATATAATGTGACACTCTGAGTGACAGACTCTCTAGTCTGTTCTCTCAGGATTACCACCATCACCCCCCTGGTGTGCATATCTCAGACAACATGACTGGCGAACCCCCACACTTCCTCTTCTCATAGTCTCATCAGAAGTCTTGGTGGGCAGTGCATGGTATGCATGGGTGTCGCCCTGACAGGGGTGGGGAATACAGCGGGAAAGGATATGAGGGCAGAGGGTGAAGTAACTGGCGCATAATATGAAGGGGGCTGAGTGATATGACTGGGTGGATAGTTGTATGAGATAGACGGACTGTCAGGGAAATCCCGTTGCGAAGTCTTTCCAAGCAC
>QLPE01001129.1:13757-26418 GCA_003314125.1 Hygrophorus russula | reverse complement strand
TCGTAGTTCGATTTGAGCGGATGTGTATCTGCTGGCCTTGGGGACAGATTCGTCACTACTAGTACTGTACAATGTTGCACTAATGTTGTTCGATTTTGTCTGTATTTACCAGTCCTTAAGCTATAGTATACAGGTCAATGTGAAAACAGGTTGGAATTGTAGTACAAATCCATATCATACACACAAATGGTACAACACAAATTTCATCGATACAATCCCAGTGAAGTTTTACAGAATAGCACTCAAAGGTAAGTCCGCCTCTTCACGCCTCGTACAACTTCTTTTACAATCTGAAGCCAGCTGGCGACCTTGTCTATTTCGTCAAACGCGCCAACCATCCGGGCTTCTATTTTTCTCAGCAGCAGTCGCTGAAGAGCTTTTGTGTCTTCGTCGTCGCCTTTCGGCAGGAGCGCCGACAGCGTGGTGATGGAGGACCGCGCGGAAGACGACGCGGAGGACGATGAGGTTGGGCTTTGTGGAGGCTGTTGCTGGTCAAGGCTGGCAGTTGCGTCTCGCCCACACAAATTGGGGTTTTCGCCCAGTGGCAAATCGCGCGGCGATGAGCGAAGACTGGCGATGGCAGCCGCTCGTTTCTAAAGGCGGGGTCAGACAGGGACACGAGTGAGAATTGAGGGTAGCATACCGTTAGCGCCTTTTGAATAATATGTTCAGCCCGCAACACCGACTGGTGCGCAGCCTTTATAAACTGTTCAGCCTTTGAGAAAAAAGGAGTCAATACGCCGTATCATGCCGTTGTTTATAAGGCGTACCATGGTCGTGCGCTGACATATGTAGACCAGATCTCGGTCTGCCGCTGCCAGGATGACATGAGACCTTGGAAGGAATTTGTGGACGAGTGCGTCCTGGTCTGCAGAAATGGCGTGTAGATCACATTTTACATCCCTCCCGACGCTGCAGCCCTTTTCGTCGATGTCCCGGACTATCTCTAGCTTGCACGGGGGTTCGGGCGCAATTTTCCTTCGCAACCATGCCCGGAACTTGGCCGTCCCGCTCCTCTCAGCCTTTACTTTTTGGTCGCTCACTGCCCATTCCTCCTTCAAGGCCTTCGTCCACAGTTTTAAATTTGCCTCCCGCCGGAGGCCTCCGCGCTTTTCTTTTGTAGTTCTCGTTGACGCACCATCATCCATGTCTAGGAAATTTACGACATGTGCTTTATTCGTCCTGGATTCGACGCGAACAAGGTTCTCCAAAATATCCGGCTCGAGGGCCACATGTCGGCCTGATATGAGGTTAACGTTGCGTTTCTGAACGTCACGTTGTGGATCTGTCGAGATACCAACATCCCTCTTATGTAGGTTCCTCTGATCCCGTCCCATCCGCAGTTCTGGAGTCGAAAAACTTTTGACGTTATTGGGTTTGTCATCACATGCGGTCTCCTGAGAATCCTCCGATTCCCGTTTCCCTTGTCTCCTGCGAATCAATTCTGCATCTAGCTTCAGTTCATCCAGACGCACGTCTACCCGTGCCTTGACAACACGCCGGAGGGTGGACACTGTATTACACACCGTCTTCGCCTCGTCCAGTTCACTGACAGCATCGTCAACACGTGCGCGAAAGTGTTGGATGATATCGCGACCGATTTGTACGCTCTCTTTCATGAGTGAGTCGAGGTAATCAAGGGTAGCGGGGACTGGGTCATGGTTGAGCGTAGGAGACGTGAGGCGTAAGTTGGTCAAAAGTTGCTGCGAGGAGGCGGATACGTTGTAGTCCGATGAGGAAACCAACGAGTCGTCATCATTGCCCTGAGTCACTTCCCGACTGGGAGGTGTCCACTTGACAACCGAGGACATGGAGCCAAAGGAGGCAACGGGTCGGATAGTGCGCATAGACAGAGACGACGAGGGTCGTATGTTCTCAGCATCCTCTCCGAAAGCAGCACAAAACTCAGGTCGGGCAACTTGCAGCGCTGTTAGCCTGTCAAATATATGGTCAGTGAATAACCAATGAACCAGATCGAGAACTGCCGGACCCTCGTGAATTACGCAGTCCGCGGATATAGCCCGTGGTATCGCAATCCAGAAATGCGATCAGCACATCGATGCTCTCTCCATGCTCAGCAGCAACATGTATGCAAGTTTCGTCCTGTTTATCTCTAGCAGACAAAGGGGCTCGAAGATCGCGGACGAGGTGGATTGTGAATTGATATAGTGCTGAGGCATCGTTATCGTTTGGATGGTGACGTGCTGACCGAGCGAGGCAATGCAAAGGAGTGTAGTGTTCGTGAGTGGTGAAGAGGCTGACATCGCATCCGGCACAATACAGCGCATCGAGGACGTCGACGGAGGGACGCGCTACAGAAACGCAGTGATGGATAGCGCCCCAGCCCTTGCTGTCGAGACGGTTGACGAGAATTGGGGATGGGGATGATGATAGTGACCGTGGGGATGAAAATAGTAACGAATGGAGAAAAGATAACTCGGAAGATTGTATTGCCTGAATGAGAGTGTTGGTAGATTTTGAGATGGCTTCGCTGTCGAAGACAACCGAAGCTGGTGGATGGAAGGTGTCAGTAGGGGGAAGCGAAGCAGCTGCCAGCTTTAAAAGTCGCTCAGAATCTGAAAAAAGTCTAATCTTGTTCGCCGACTAGAGAAAGCTGTAAGGGTTTAATGATGAGATTAAGCGCCAAAGAAACTTGCCTCGCTTTCTCGCCATCTATGACGGCGAAGGACGCCTTCGCAGAGCCATAGAATTTGCGGATGTGCCAGAGAGTAATGAATGGAAGTACGACTGTGGAGCATTAAGGACGAGTCGAGGAAAGATATTTACATAACTGCTCACTGGTTGACGTCTCTGAAATCAGGGCGGGCACCGTGTTGTAGCTGTGAATATCAAGCGTGAATAAACCTTTACTGTGACTGCTACGACAGAGCCCAACGCACCAGACATTGTACCACCTCCAGGCTGCCATCGCGGGCGGCGTCTAAAGAGCGTGTGAATGAACGCCCGCATTGGCACATTTATCAGGGAGACTTACACATGAGAGCTGTGGCGCCATGGGTATCCATCCCATCTACAGACAACGCTTCTAAGCTTTCATCAAGAAGAACTCTAACAGCTCTTGGCATATTCAGCCACGCGGCCATCCCAAGCGGGGTGACACCGCGCATAGCACTCTGTGGTGCATTTAGGGTGTAGAGAGAAATATCGGGGCGTCCAACGAGTGCACTGAGCAGACGCAGACGGCCTGCGGACATGAATGTCGCGTCAGACGCGTTAATTTTTTCCCAACTGAAACGCTATTGAGACAAAGAACGCGGACGGTACACGGTCGACACGTACTTGTCTCCAGCAACGGCGCACGCTATGACGGTCCTGCCGGTATTGTCTAGCGCGTTAATGTCCGCACCTAACTCAATAGCTCGATGTACGCGTTCATCGTCGCCCCGTGCGGCCGCCTGGTGTAAACCAAAATTATCAAACGAGTGTTGATGTGTTCTGGGATCCATATCGTGTGTCGTGAAGGAGAGTTGAGAAGTTGGTAGCGGAAATCTTGACGAGGGGGATTGTTAAAAGATTGACGGAGAACCCTAGATCTTAAGGGCGGCATAATAAGTGGGAATAATGCCGCTTCGTTGAAGAATGGATAAGACCGGTCTCGGCGACGTTACGGCCTCAATAGCCAGGGCATCAAAATGGCATAGTGCCATCAGGAAACTTCGGACAGAACAATTACGTTGTGTGCCTATAGCTCAATGAGACCTATACGGAAGTCTAAAGGAACATGTGAGTATGGACTGATGGAAGTGGAGCGTCAACGTATATTTGGCCTTTGCTCTGCTCGTCGCACACGACACCGAAACACAAGACACAGATTTGCTGAAATCTCCAACTGGTTAGATGCATCACTGGTAATTACGGTGGAAGCTTAAAGTCGGGCATTCCCGATAGACTTATAAAGCGCACTAATTAACGACCCTGTAATAATAATTGTGCGTGTGTGAAAGTGTGGTAAAGCTACACTATCGAGGAGCGATAAAATCGGCATAAATATTTCTGCAACATGAGGGGAGGGGCATGGGCGAGCGATCTAAGCCTTCTTACAAGTATGCTTCCCTTGATAAAGTTCCCTGCGCACAGACTATGAGCACTCTAGCCAAAATAAGTACCAGCGAACACACACACTCACCTTCACCTGCTCAAAGTTTGCAACGGCCCGTTCCAAATCCCACTCGTTTCCAGCGAGACAATCAACACCAAATTTAATATTCAGACCCGTCCGTTGACATATCTGTGTAACCAGACTTCGCTGAGGCTCAGGCTAGCGAACAACGTCAGTGAACGTGAAGACGGTGAAAAATGGTTGACGTACGACTGCTGTAAGGGCTTCTTGATGTACTTGGGGTAGTGACGAGGCCCATGTTCCTGGAGGTGTTTCCCCGGCTTGAACTCGCATCGGACCCGGCCTCCATGCTTCGTGGCTCGAGAACCCACGAATCGTCCACTGGTCTGAAAGTATCACAACGTCCCAACCATTTAATTTGGCACTGAAAAACAGGCTACATTTAGCACTCATTGATGACACTAAAAAAGATCAGTCGCACCGGGATCCGGCTGCCGCGGGCGCCAAGATGAAAGTTCTGTCAAACGAGCGTACCCCTTGTGAGGGTTCTGCAAGGGAGAGCAGCAATCAGCTTTGGACTAGAACAAAATGTTGGAGCTGAACTTTACCCTCCGTAAACTGCCCATGGATGCAAACGAATAGGTTCGTCGTCTCCCCTTGTGTTACCGGATAGGAATCAAGACAGAACCTTTCCGGCGGCCCGGTGATGTCATGTTTCGTTCCAGGAAGGTTCACCATCGCCTGTATCACATCTTCGTTCCCTATATGCAGACTTTTCACCATTTTATTAACCCCCCCACCCATCCGGTTCAAATTTCGCGATCCACCATTCCCACCATTGAGCCATGGCGTCCAATCCAATTTTCTCTGGTTCGGCATCTCTTTTGAGTATTGATGCCCTTCTATGCGTCCCCTCACAGGAATTGATGTGTTGGCAGAAAAAGAGAATGTGGCCTCGGGATCATAGGCGTCCAATAGGGCCGCACGTTGCGAGTCGAATGCAGGGAAAAATCTATGCTGTGTTGTGAGACAGTGCAAGTTGCTATCTATGGCAATACAATGCATACCTAACCAGGAAATTGCTGACAAGAGATCCCTCCACGCCCGTGATGAACGACGGTCCCATTTCTACTGGGAAAGTTGTCGCATTGGGCCGCTTTATGTCAGCTATAGACGTCGACGTGCTTGGTGCATCAAATGAAATGGCCACAATGGCTTCCTGATCAAGCATTTCTAGTGACGCGAATCGTCGAGCAAAGTCGCTATTATTCGTTCAGTAAAGTTGCCCATCATCACAATTCCAACACACAAACCTCTTGTATTGCTCAATTCGTCCATTCTGAAGCTCAACTTCTCGGAGTGGATTCCCCAGCATGACCAATTCACGCAGACTGGTCAGTTTTCCCTTTCTACCTGAAATATACTCAATGTCCCTCCAGGTGCGCAAATTATTGTTTTGCAAAGAAAGATTGGCTATCCCAGGTAGATAGTGTGAGAGTGTCTGTAGTGTTTGTCCACTAGAGATGTTGTTGTTCGCGAGAGATATCGTCTTAACCTTGATTCGTTGTCAGTGGCACACAAAGCTCTAACACGACGGTATTACTTACCTCAGGCTTAAGTTGTGATGCTAGTTTAAAAATGACGGCAGCTTCGCGTGCAGAAGCGCCGGGTCCACCAGGTGGAATAAGGTTATTCTTTCGCAATACTTCATCGTCCATCATCCGCTATAACAGATAATGAGAACACAGATGGAATCCACACTTATAGACTGACCTCTAGATTCAAAAATCTAGCTTCCGGATTCCATCGTTTCTGTACAAATTCTCTCCATACATCCAAAGTCTTGTTACTAGGCGGAGGACCCGAGCGGCTATTCAAAGAAACCCCTCTCCGCATGCGACCAGCAACCGTGGGTCTCGCAGCGCCCCTAATCGACAATGGGTCAGACGAGACGGATCCAGCGATGCGTGTAGCAAGCTTGACGGGGTAGTTCAGCCCTGGCCGGAGAATAGCTAAAGGGAATAATTAAGTATATATTTACCATTGAAGTGCGGCTAGGGCCTGGTTGATCTTTGAACGAGTCGATTGGACGCGGTCGATGTGAGCGAATCTTAGATGAGCCTTTCCGCCCCCCCGGTTTGTCCGAAACGTCTCGCATTTGAGCGTCGCGGTCCATCAAGCCTGCAGTGCGCAATGCTTTTGTAGCTAGAGTCCGCGAGCCTGGAGCCGGCGTTGGACTCGAAAACATGACGTATTTTGTCCGTTATCTGTGAATATTCTGGTATAAGTCGATGAGATGGTTAAGTGGCTCACAGCCTTTGGTGGTGGTAGAAACGGAAGGCCCGGCAAGTCACACTGGCACCGTCAGTGACAAAAAGGGTCAAAGGTGGCGCACCGTTCCCACGTCCCTCATCGCGGTGAGCGACGACCGCAACTCGAATTAGGGGTAGCGCGGATCCAATCGCAGCCAGCGAACTGCCAACTGATGCATTGCCTATTTGGCAGATACGATGTAGATAAGGGGAATGGCCAGCGCTTCCTAACTACTAGGTACTTGACAAATTTCAACTGTTCCAGAAATTCTGAATATTCTGATATAGTACGACAGCTTTATCATCGCAGGTCTGTTCCCCTAGGGCCCTTGTCCACCGGCCCTGTAATACTTGATTCGCAACTTCTCGTTCTCCTATTTAAGGAGCTGAGTTTATTGTCTCCCGTAGTCCAATTACATCATCACGTACCCCTTCCCTTCTTCACCTCTGGACGGATCGTGCACAATACTCACAGTTATATTCTGCTCCGACGCCAGAATGTGTCTATCACTTTTGCTCTTCCGCAGACGCGTCTCCTGAATGCAAACGAATCTTGGAACTTATTGAGCGCCGTGGCGAATGAGGTAATACGTTCATCTGTCGCTTGTCGTTTATTTCTAAAAGATTGACGTCCTCCTTTAATTGACATATCTCTGTCCTGATTAGATAACAGTCGGTCCGAGTTACATGTATGTCATTTCTCGGTATAAAATGGCTAACAATAAAAATTACAAGATTTATGTAAATAACGCCGGGCAACACCTTTATCATCGGCCAGACATACAAGTTAATCAGCACTTGGCAGGAACGTCCTTGCTTAAAGGCATTGCAGACCTGAACTTCCAAGGGTTAGTTACGTTGGCCAAACGGTGAACCCTCTATCCACCTCTGCAATTACGCACGTCTGGATGCATTGAGGACGGGTGTAACGCTGTATGAATCATGGCATTTGCCTGCGTCTTCTGCCGGAGGAGGCACAAAAAAAAGCGTAGGGTCCCCTTGCGACGAATCCCAACTAGGATCCGCCGTAAAATATATCGCCGTGTTGTTCGCCCGTACGTTGGGTATGATTGGCATGGGCGGTTGTACGAAGTCCGGTATGCCATTGTTCTGATGTGCGAGTGCATTCAAATTTGGAGTTGATTTATGCTGCGCTTCTGTCCGGAACCCTGTCGTTTTATTTGCGAGGAGCTTTCCGCGCACAGCAGTGACCTCGTCATCTACCTTTTTTTTTTCCTGATGAACGCCCTACGGTCAAATATATTCAGCGCCAGGGTAACAACACCCACCTTGTGACGAAGAAACTCCAGCCCGGGCGTATTGTGGACGTGGGGGTAGGATTTGGTGTCTTCATGACATATTGAGTTGGAGCAGGAGCGGACTGTAACGGGCGTTCAACCCAGGCGCAGATGGCCAGGGGATGTGACATCGTAGGTGTGAGAGGATTTATGAGGGCGCGAAGGGCACTTACGAACGTATGAAGCAGTTTCCCCCGTGATTGATCCATGTATCCAGGACTGGGGGTTAATCTGCCATCTGGACATGGACCGGGCATGATAGGGAGCCCTTTGACTGACCTCACAGGCATTCTGGTTGAAAGGAAGTGTAAAGTGGCACATTGTCTCTTTTAAAGACCTCCACCGGGGATGCCACCGTGACTAGAATAATAGCAAATACATGTCTTTGCTTTGACGTGTCGTGAGCACAAGTGGTACTGCCGCGGTGTTTTAATTTTCGGCAACGGTCTCGGCACAAGGACTTGAGCTCGAATCTTCATACCGTAGACTTGCACACTTGGAACTCCTTAACCGATATCATCAATTGGAATAATCGCAACGAAGTAATGGAATCAAACGGTTAGAGCGGAGTTTATTTAATTATCAGCGGCAGATATTTAACACCCTGGGCCGAGTCGAGTCATTATTCGGTTTGATGTCAAACCACCAGAGCGATGAAGAAACTCCCTTGTTACCCCCCAAAAAGCCTACTCCAATTCCATGGGCTCAGTTCACCATTATAATATTTCTTCAGCTTGCAGAGCCTTTGACTTCTCAAGTCATTTCTCCTTTTGTTCCGCAGGTAAGCTTCATAACTTACAACGGATATAGGGGTTCTGACCCGTTTTTTCAATAGTTAATCAGAGATGTTGGTATCACTGGAGGTGACGAGACGAAAGTTGGTTACTACGTCGGAATGCTGGTGCGCTACCTTGTATTATTCACCCCTTTGAAATCAGTGATTTAGACGTTGGACAGCAATCCCTTTTCTTCCTAACTCAGGCTCTTACTGTTCTGCACTGGAGCCGATTATCGGACCGTTTGGGCCGAAAGCCTGTGATCTTGACCGGCTTGTTCGGCTTGTCTCTATCGATGTATTGTTTTGGTCTGTCGCGTACCTTTTGGGGTTTAGTTTTGAGGTCTGTGAATAGTCTGCATCAGTCATCAGCCTGCGCTCATCTGCGCTCATCTGTCCATCTATCCATCTGTTCATCAGCCGAAGTTTAAACGGCGCACTTAATGGCAACATAGGGGTCATAAAAAGTGTCATGGCAGAGCTCACTGACGAGTCAAATATCGCTCGAGTTTATTCTTTCATGCCATTGGCGTGGTCCACCGGTGGAACTTTAGGGTGAGTATTGGTGGTCCTTGAACAAACCGTGATGTTGAGCCCCTTTATCCAGTCCAATTATAGGCGGATCGCTGTCGCGACCTGTTGAACAGTTCCCCCACCTTTTTGGTGATTCTGAATTTCTAAAAAAGTATCCTTATTTCCTGCCTTGTGCCGTGCCGGCAACTTTCTCAGCCGTAGCATGGGCGGTCACGTTCCTCTTCCTCAAAGAGGTAACTTTTCCCGTTATCAGCAGCAGACCCGCCGGGGACGTGACACTCTCTTCTGTTTTCAGACTGTTCCTTCACCAATTTCTTTCTCGAGCATTTTCCGGAGTAAGGCTGTGGCTTCTGAAGACGATTCCGCCGAGTCCGTTCGTCCATCTGATTACAGCATCGAGAAACCAGCTCCCCTTCTCTCTCTTCTAACTCCGAGAGTCATCGCTGCTGCAGCTAACTACGCATCGCTCTCTCTCGTGGATATCGCCTTCCGTTCTATCCAGCCGGTCTTTTTGTCTACTCCCATCCATCTTGGTGGTTTGGGCTTACCTCCACCTCAGATTGGGTCGATCTTGGCTGTCTTTGGTGTCTTGAATGGACTGTTTCAAATATTTTTTTTTGCAATGATACACGATCATTGGGGCTCGAAGAAAGTTTTTATCATTGGGATCGTCTCTGCATTACCCATATTTGCCCTTTTCCCTGTCATCAATTATATGGCTAGACTGCAAGGTCTCAGTACCATGGTGTGGATAGTTGTTTACGTCCAGATTATTCTCTCGATTGCTCAATCGCTATCATACGGTGTGCAAATACTTAATTTTCAAGCTCACATCAACCTAATAACCCACTAGGCGCTGTCTTTATTTACATAACGGCCGCTGCCCCAAATCGAGGGACGCTCGGGGCAGTGAACGGGCTGGCACAGATGAGTGTCTCTGTTATGCGTGCTATCGGACCTGCTGCTGCGAACTCGCTGTTCAGTTTATCGATCGAGAACAACTATCTTGGTGGGTCGCTCGTTTATGCCGTACTGATAGGTGTTGTGTGTGTCGATTGCAGTAGCATCATTGCTGCCAACGCGAGTTTGACAGTTTTTGTTTTTTTTGTTTTTTTTGATACCATCACGACTTTTTTGCATGTTTATTTACGATAACAAATGACTTTTTACGAGACTACCACGAACCAAAGCAGACCAAACAATAGTGTGGCTTGCAACAACTGACCCATTGTTCTCATACTTCATTCTGCTTTCCGACACCTTTATGTCTGGCTTTGCAGCTCTCATGGCGCTCAGTGCGTCTCAAACAAAAGAGACCCAGAGCGCCGTGCAATCGGCTCTCGCTCAGCGCCAGCGTAAAGAGGAGCTCCGACGGAAGCAACAGGAGGAGCGGGAACGCAAAGAACGGGAGCTCGAAAATAAACTGCGACTTAAGCATTTCGAAGAGGAAAAGAAGGAACAGGAACGTCAGGCACGTCTCGAACAGGAACGGCAGGCAAGGGAGCGGGCGTTACAGCGCAGGGAGGAAGAGCAACGGGATGCGTTACGGTATGGCCCGAAGAAAGCAAAGGCCGTCTCCTCTTCTGATGGGGCCCCTAAATGGCCGACGTCGAGCTCACGCTCTCAAGAGGAGGGACGAAGACGCAAAACATTATCTGATGAGGATGATGACTTGGGTTCTCCTGGCACTTCCCTGACTAGGGAGGAAAAGCGAGAGCGAAAGTTGCAAGCTGAGCTCAAGCGAACTTTTCATACTACAAGACGTTCCGTGCACAGTGGCGGGTACGTCAAAGAAGGCAGACGGTTACCAGGTGGCGCTATCGATGTCACCACCACCTCTCCAGGGCAGGCAGACTCGGCATCTGCGACGCAGTCGATCAAGGCGCGCATCTCTGCAATTCCAAATACACTGACAAAACTCAACATCGTTAAACGCGATGTACGCACGATCGATGAAATCAGACAGGATCTTGCAAAGGTCAAGGTCCTTGCCGGAGATGAGGCACGCGAGTTCAATGATTGGTTTGGAAAAGCCAAGAAGAAGGAACCTGCGAAAAGCATCGTACAGCCCTTCGCATCTGCTCCATCGTCTGGTGCGAATACCCCTGCTTCTCAGACTTCGAGTAAGTATACAGGAATGGATCGCCTCCTGCACTGTTCTTACTATGTTTTTAGAGGGCAGTGCGTCTGCACCTGGTGTCGCTGCCAGCGTCGTCGCCGTAAAGAAAAGCAACGGTGGGACCTCTTCGCCTTCTGGTGCTAAGCTGGCAACCACATCTGTCGGCACAAAAACTGTCTTGAAATCGGCCCATCGTGATAGCCACACGCCGCCCGCTGCAAAGTCTGGAGCATCCCCGTCGACGCCACTTATGTCGACGATGAAAGCCTCTATCTCCCGCTCGTCATCTTTTCCTTCCAAGAAACGCATGCGTACACCAAGTTTGTCTGATTTCTCTGTTCTTCCGAAGAAACGTGCTCTGTCTCCCGATCCGGCTCGTGACAACCTGAGCAACGAGATCTGGAAGTTGTTCGGGAAGGACAGGGGGAGTTACGTGCGGAAGGATGTGTTGAGTGACGATGAAGACATGGAAGTGGGTGCTAGCGTCCTGGAGAGGGAAGAACTTAGAAGGTCCGCCTTTGTTGTTCGCCTTCAACCTTTTTGCTCATGACGTTTGGATAGCACACGCATTGCGAAGAAGGAGGAAGAAGAAGCTCTAGAGGCGGAACGACAGCACGAACACGAGAAACGTAAAAGGAAGAAGGAAAAGGAGATGCGCGATAAGCGCGGTTGACCGGGTGTATCATGGATGGATTGGCTGGCCTACGGTATGTTCAGCTGAAGTCTTGCTTGACAATGTTAAATGTAGTTTTGGGGTTTATTTCATCGGACACGCTTTCTCTGTACCGGAATCATGCACATGTCTTCTTCACTGCTTAATCTACCAGTAGTACCTCACACGCACGTCTCATCGCAATTACATTATACCTCACGCTGCTTGTATCATGAATATATATCATTCGATTGGACTTGCTTGAATTTAGGATACGAATAGGTATAAAACACACAAGGCGAAAAACCCCACCAGAAGATGTAAGAAAAAGGGGAAGAAAAGTAAAGGAGCTGTGCGATCATCCACTCTCGTCCATCCGATATCTCTTCCTGGGTCCCTCGGGTCCGAACTGACCAACACCCGCCGGACCGCCTTGCATGAACGCAGGGTTGAAATGACCCTGAACAGCTCCAAACCCACCCCTACCCATGGGCCCCATCATTCCCACACCTGAACGTACATATAGTAAGCACATATCGGAAACGTGTAGACTAAAAAGTCGCACCCATACTGCCCAACATTCCACCTCTTCCCATCATCCCGCCTCCCCCGCGCGGGCCCTGAGGGATCATCCCACCACGGCCACCTTGGTAGCCAACGCCCCCGCCGCCAAATCCAGCGTTTCCCATACCCATCATGTTACCCATGTTGGCCATGTTGGCCATATTGCCTATGTTCATATTGCCCATGGTACTCATGTTACCCATCATGCCGGGCATGCCACCACGCATCATCCCGCCGCCCATCATCCCCCCACGCATGGGCATGTTCACCATTGGCATTTGCGGTGCAGCGCTTCCTCTAAAGCTGCCCCCACCTCCCCCACGACT
>QLPE01000124.1:595-14720 GCA_003314125.1 Hygrophorus russula | reverse complement strand
GGTCACCCACTTCCTCCACCTTGACAATGCTACTGCTCCTGCCCCGTCCTCTGAGGGACGGCATTGGATTAGCTGCCATAGAGAGATCGAGAGCGGGTAGTTTAATTGTTGTCGTGCGATTCATGCTCGACGCGGGTATAGTAGTGGTGAAAGCAGGGAGCGCCGAGCGGACGCGGAATTGCTAGTCAAGCGCCCGGGCTTTGCCGAGGCCTGGCTTGGCCTTGACTCAAGAGGTATCCTGCAATGCTATTGCACTGGTGTGTTCTCGAACCGTCAGGCCCGTCAAATCTTGCAGCCATTCGATTTGCATCACCCGTAAGAATACGCTCTATACGCGTTTTTCCGACCAACGCGAAGCCATTCGCTCAAAATCCCGAAATTACAGCGTATGTTGTTGTTATATTGCCATCCTACTAACTCTGATCTTATGCAGTCGAACAGAGCCAGAAACGTTCTATCTTGATGTGTTCTTCAATGCCCACCCTATTCATCCCATCCCTCACTTAGATCCGAAGGAACGACCCAGGGCGTCAAATGCACTGGTTCCAAGCGTAATTGCTTACGCAGGTGGTCAAATGGACTTTACGGTAGATATGGGCTCAGACGTACGTGTTCCCTACGTTTTTGACCTCCTCAATATTCAGAGTTGTCTAGTACGCTACGCGTTTGATGATAGTCAAGGGAAATTTCGAAAGTGTTTCCATGGCTGTGTACGGCGATCTCGTCTCAGAAATCCAATCTCCACCCCAAACGTATAAGCCGAGGCTAATCCCTTCGGGGGAACAGTTTGCCCTTTCTCGCGCCGTTGACCCTTCCAACTCTTCGGACCCTACAAAGCTTGCAAAGCAATTGCTGACGCTGATCCCCGATTCCCCGCCTCTTCCACTCGTAATCCGTCTGATGCTTTGCCTAAAGCCATCTAATGATGACTGGGACCTTCCCGAATTTCCTTACTTGTATGCCGACCTCGATGAGGAGCATGAGGTATTTGATTTGGAAATGGCATATCAGTGCACGAGTAAGCCCGTGCCGGATGACATATCTCAAGACACCATCCAAAGATTTGCTGACAGGATAGCCGCTTCGATCGGTCCCAAGGTTTGCTTTGTACAATGCTAGCGTCTATCTTTCTTAAACAAATTTTGTAGAATGGAAATCAATCCTACCTCGTCGCAGGTATTCTTTGTCAAGTTGCTCCACAGCATCCCGATATGGCACGTATCATCGTGGTAAGGATGTTTCCGTGATCGTCATGAAATCTGCTGACGTTATCAAATTTAGGAAAGTTTGGATCTTGAAATGATATTCGATGCATATAATATGGACGAACTAACTGTTCTTCGCCTATTGGATGCTGCGGCTAACGTTGACATCGCTCGACATTTAAGCAATGTCTGGTTTTTAGGGCTCCTGCAAACAATTCAAAGGACACCTGTGGCTGACAGAGAGACTCAATTTGCGGTTCGACGGTTGGCTGCTAGAATTCAAGGTTGGCAACTGGTTGAAGACGCGCTATCAAATACGCAAGCCAATTTCAATGAGGTTGCCAGTATGATCAAAGACATTGGCACCGAAGAAAAATCATTTGGCATTTGGCTGGAGTCGATGATCACGCATCACGATCTCATAGCAAAACTTGCAGAGAATCCTGTTTCGCCCATTCATCAGGCACCTCCCTCTCTTCTGCATGTTCCATTGTCGGTCTCACATGATGAGTTTATCACTTTTGTGAGGGCGTTTATTGGCGTGTCTAGCGTTTTGGCGGTCTATGCTTGGTCGGATAGTGTTCCGAATGTTCGATGTCGGGAGCGTGCCTTAGGCATCTTGCGGCTATGGCAAAGCACCGACGGGTATCGGGAAGTAAGTCAAGCTTTTTTTTTCCCCATGCACAATGACGTTGAAAAATTTTGGGAAGATTGTAAACCACTTACTACTTTTGCGGCAAATGATCTTTCGCCTGGAGTGCTTAACGGAGGACCATAACCCACCTACGCCATCTGGAGTTCACGTCGAGCATATATTGGTTGACTTAGCCAGGGAGCCGCGATCAATTCTGCGACATGACTTGGTCAAATGCATCTTGTCTCTCAAGCAGCCGCTCTCATACATCACTGAGGATGAACGCCTCACCATGCGTAAAGTTGCTCTTGTCGCCGATTATGGACTTACAGTTGCTATAGAGGAACTCACGTTCTCAATCTCTCATCCTATGGATATGAGGAAATTACGGACGCTTCGGGTGTCACTCGCGATTATTGAGCAAGAACTTCGAGACGAAAAAGGCGAATGGCGTGTTCTCCAGGCTCTCTGGGAAGAAGGGTACCATGGTCTTCTTTGCCTCTTAGTGGATATCTTCATTGGCAGCAGTAATGACTTAAGGGGACATTTCCTCCTCTCGCCTCCCCCACATATGGCCCAAAAACTTGTTGACCAACTTTTCCGAATGGCAGCTGACTTACTACGGCTCATTGCCCGCCTCGCCCCGGCCTATCCCCTCGCAAGCAGGTCAACGCGTATGTTAACAGCCGCCATTGCGGATGTCTTTGTGTACACGGATGCAGCAGACATGCAGTATTCGCAATCTAGTGCCGCTTGCGTTGCTGCGCAAGGCACGAGACAAATATGTATCGATCTGGTTCGCCGTCTGTCTGACCGCCAGATGACCAACAAATTCGGGAAGCCTAGCTCTGAAATTGTTCTGCGAACTTTGTTGGAACATGGCGTGCGGAGTGAAGGACATGACCCGGTTTATCACTTTCTGCAAGTCTACTGTCTCATTGATTACCTCCTTCCATTATCCGGATCTGGCGACTCCGAGAATGATGTGCAATCTTATTGGGTCACTTCCGTCATCCCAAATCTTATACCAGATATCAGAAAGTTCTTCCGAGTGATGGATACCGAAAATAAAGTCCACTTCGTCAAGCGGCTCGTCAATCTGGACGGTGGTGTCGTTGGAATCGGAGAGTGGTTGTTCATAGATGAACTGAAACATTTTTACCGAGTTCTACAATCAATGGCCAACCCTGCTATAGGAGAGCAGTATCGTCTGGTGGGACAGCATCAAGTGTTCTTGTCTCTTCGTTTTATCCTCGACCTTATCGTTCCTTCTTCCAGTACATCAAAGTGGTGTATTACGTTAATTGAGACCCTTCCCGAAGCTGCGAATACCTTCGCGGATTGTTTGTTTTCTCTGCTTGACGGCCATTTATTCCCTTCATGCCTCCTGCAAATCACGCAAGCACTTCCGACTCAATCTGCCGCTTTGGAGCCTAATATCCGATTTGTCATGGCCCTTATAGCTTTTCGGGCCGCACGGGATGATATGTCATTCCTAGTTCATAACTCTCCCTTGCAAATATTAAACGGACTTCCAGAGGAGGCGATTGACTCAGCCCGCTTACAGGCCGAAATCGGGCATACATTGTCATCATTAGCCATATCTGAACCCGCTCTTGCACAACTGGATGAAAAGTGCTCCGAAACATTGTTGTCAATCATGGCATGGCTCTCTGAATCACATCACACAGATCTAAGCGGTATTTCGGCCAGCCTCTTTGCCAAGCTCTGCCACCACATGAACCGAGCTCTGCCCGCTGGTCGAAAAGAGGTGTTGGAATCCGTGCGAGCTAAGCTTACGGTTGATGAAGACGATTCACTGATCACAATCATGGAAGAGATAATAACCCTGCCAGAAAGCCTTGAAATCACCATAGAAGACGTCCAGGATTTATTGGTTCCACCGGTTCCAGTTCCATCGACCCCTAAAGGTACTACCCCAGATCTTCTTGGCCTCGTCGCTATATCTCCTCCTATCGCCGTCCTTCGTTCGCCCGCAGCGACGGGGCTCACCAAAACGTACTCTAATAATGACTTCCGTCAACTTAGAACATTGCCTGCAGCCAGGCAGAACACAAGCAGACTTCCTAGCATGCATGTGGACGTAGGTATCAATGGTCACTTGGCCTAAACTCTGCTAATTAAATTGCATCGATCGTGGGGGTAGGACTTTGAGTCTTCGCCCACGTTAGTTCCGGTTCCGATGCCCGATGCATTTCCAAGCGTATCATCTGCATTTCATCCTCAGTAGAGGTAATTATAGCCCGAAGGATACATGGTAAGAAAGCTCTATGCAGGCTAGCTGGGCTGTCGTCGACGAACGTGAGTTGGATGAATATCGAAAGAGAGGGGAATAAGGTCATCGTGAGAGCGGAAATAACGATCCATATCTGTTGCGTCGAACTCTGAAGGAGGAACGGGCGAAGGATTCGGTAATACTTCAGGATCAACGTTCTGGGAGATGTCCTCTGACCGTCCTCCAAGGCGATATGTTCGTTTCCGCTTCGCTTTTGCTGGCTGCCTTTCCAATGCCGCTGAAGGTCCTGAGGTGCCTACACCCCGAGGGGGGACACTCCTAACCGTAAAATGCGCTAAGGAGCGCGTGTATGGGGAAAGGGTGTGGTTGGAATAACTGAGCGTGGATAATTGATGGATAGAATTATTAAGAGATGGGCGTAATATAATTTCGGGGTCAGACTCTAGTGTTTGGCTGTAGTTTGGTGGTGAAGCTGAATGGAAACCATCAGACGAAGATACGGAAAATCGACGGTCAGAGACAGGTCGTTTCATGTAGATGGGTGCCCCTTCCTCGTGCTGCTGGTGGTCAGACGATGGAGGTGTCGGTAACGACTGTTCCACGCCGCTACTAGATCGTGAAGGTTGTGTTTCTGAGCTATCGGGAGTGATTGGTCGCTGAAATGACGCGTATGGAGGGGCTGTGCGGGGATGACTGGTCACGGAATCCGAACGATGGCGAGTTCTCTCCGGGAAATCTGATACAGTCGATGATGGGTCAAATCCAGAATGAATAGAATTTGGTACGAAATCGGACAAAGATGGATTTAACAGCGAATTTGACCGACGGGGCATAACACTGGCGCTGTGAGGTGCGAGGTGGTCATAAGATCGTGAAAGTTTCCCTAACTGTGATAGAACAGGAGATGAAGGCTTGACATCAGGAGGTGGTTGAACGAGGGATTGCGAATGATATATCCGCGGCCGTGTGATTGTCCCACCGCCGACGGCCGGTATGGTTTCGTATTCAGTCATGGAATCTGCATCCTCATAGACACTTGAGGGCGCACTGACGTCTGGGATTGCCTTTTCCCAATCAACAATGTCGAATGACCCAGCTTCGTCCTCACATTCGTCGAGTTCACTGATCTCTTCAGCGAGATCTGCGAGTCCTTTGTTCGGCGTGAACAGACTGCGGAAACCACTGAAACCACTCTTTGTAGGAAGTCCCTCCGGACGTAAGCCATATGTAGGATCAAAGTTTTCCAGGTCTGGAAAGGTGACAGGCGTGTCGGGTGTTTCGGGGCTGGTCGGAACGGATTTTGCAGTAACACGGCTAGTGCTCGCAATGGATGAAGGTCTTGTATGCCTAACGCTGGGCGGACTAGATGGTCCCCTTAGATTTTTTGAATTAAGCCCAGGACTAGATAGACCTGCGGTGTGAAACGACTGGTCAGGAGATACTAGGCCTGCTGTTGGTCGAGGACGAGGACGTTTGGCCGAAAATGGCGCCTCTACCGTGGCCTTGACCCACTGCTGGCTTAGACGGTGTATGATACCCGGTAGATCTTCTCTGAACATTTGTCGTAGCTGACCCTCGATTTCTCGCTGTATGAATTTTTGTATGACAGCGATAGAGTCAAAGGTGCTGTTGATGTCCACATTCTGGAGAGGGTCAGTTTTGAAAACTAGAGTTATTCCCTTCTGCTTGGACACAACAAGGACAACGTAGGAGTTCAGTTTGAAGTGAGATAGTCTGAGCAACATGGGCACCTCCAGGGGCTGTTTTGCAGCTAACATACCCCTGGATCCCGTCATCAGGTGTATATCGGGTTGTTTGTGGTTCAGGGGATTTGCCTAGTTGACTCGTTAAATAATGCTGAGGCTAAACTGGCGTACATTACCTGAACTTTGGTTTTCAGCACGATGTGCGCGTCTCCCGAATACGTGAGGCGGAATATGCCCCGGAATTGTTCCATGGTCATGTCACCGACGTCTCGGATTTCCAGTTCAGGGGGCTTCTTATATTGAGCACAAGGATAGTAAGTCTGCGAAATAGTTGAGCATACCTGGGTACCCATCTCGAGTTCGACGACCTCAATCTTGTCCGCAATTACGGGTGGTTTATTGCCCTTATTTAGAGCGGTATTCAGCATCTGGATAGCATCGTAGTGAAACTGGTCTGAAAATCTGGGCCAGTTGAAAGTAAATGACATAGCTAGTTGTCAGGTAAAGGCATGTCTCTGTGACGGTAGTCAGAGAGGTAACTGCTTATGAGCTCGGGTTAGGGTCATACGACCCGCTTGCCTCGAGTTTTCACCTTCTACCGTATGAACGGCGTTCGTAGATTTCTTGGTGGTGGAGGCTCTTCCCCGACGTCTGCAGAGACACAACCCGGACCTCCTGCAGCACCACCCTTGATAATTACTGGTAAGCCCTCATGGCCACCACAGTCCGCCAGTCCAACCCAAGCGGAACCAAGTCTTCCTTTCACAAGCCCCAAAACGACTACAGCTGCTCTTTTCGTCCGCAAAGACAGGCAAAAACCTCAACCCGCACCCCCGAGCCTTGACGAGGACATTGGCAACACATCGTATCAATCTGGACGTTCCAGTAACGCATCTTCTTCCATGTCCCACACACTAACACAAAGTCAATCTTCTTTTACGACTCCATCTCCTATACGACCTCTAGTCCCCACTTCTTCGTCTCGTATCCCTCCTCCGAACAAAACGTTATCGAGGAAATCGGACAGTTCAGATTGGAGGCGGTCTTCAGGTCTCCTGAACACTCGGGATGAGTTGCTCATGAGCCTACTAGCCAGCGAGGCTGTTGTAGACAGCCGAGAATTTGATATTCTAAGTGCTGAAGAAGTAGAGGACTTGAAGAAGGTCAGCAATGGTTGAGTTTATCTTCTCCATATAACTGCTTATTTTATTATTAGGAACAACAAGTTCTTACCTCTAGGCTCGGAGCTATGTCGAAGAAACTATCTCTCGAAACCAAAATACGGGACGCTGCTATCTCTCTGACAAAAGTCAATGCGCCACACAAGAAGGTAGCAAAGCAATCGGATGAACAGCTTGAGGCTGCCAATCGTAGGGTCGATGCTGCCCAAAAGGAATTGTGGCGTGTATCGGAGCGTGCTAATGAGGTCCACAAGAAACTGCTTGAGCATCGCGCAGGGGTTCTTAGTTTTTCCGTTCGAAGCATGGAGAAAAAAATGAATACTAGTACAGAGGATACGGAAGGATCAGGATCCAATCTGGCAAGCCGAAGTTCGATGAGCCCGACAACATCTTCCATGACGAGTGTATCGGCATCATCGAAATCTCGATTTGATGGCGCACATCTGTTTGCGGGTCACGTAGATGCTCTTGTTCCCACCCTGCGACGAACTCTCGGAGCAGCAGAAATAGCTGCACTAGAAGAAAAGCTGAAAGCCGCCACAGATGCCCTCAGCGCCGCTACCAAGAAACAAGCGGATATGGCACGTGAACTGTCTCATTTGCGGCTCGAAAAACAGGAAGTGGAAACAATGATGGGGATGGATTTACAGAGTGCGGAAGAAACCATCAACGCATTGGAAAAGGAGCTTCCCAGGCTGGAAAATCTGGACACGGAATTGCGGGAACTTTCAAAAGAGAAGATCGTTTGGGAGGGGGACCGAGTCCAGCTAGTCGATCGAATAAGACAAATGGAGGAGGAGCACCGACAAGAGAGTTTAGAGAAACGGAATTGTGAGGTGGCAGACATGGAAAGGTTACTCGCGGCAGAAAGGGAACGTAACAGAGTTGAGCTTGAACGAAGAGACGCAGAGATACAGACCCTCAAGAAGGAGTGGGATGCTGATCGAGCCGCTTGGGAGAGAGATAAGATGGCTTACGAAGACGAAATGACACAGGAAATGGAGACCTTGAGGAGAGAGAGTGCTATCGCGCTTCAGAATGCTCATGCAGAAGTCGACGACGGTCTTTCCGCGCTACGGACGTTGGTACAGAATCATGGCATTGTCTTGTTTTCGCGGGATTCTTCGTTGCAGGGTCTATTGACGTCTGTGGGGACTCACCTCAAGGGTATGTCGGCCAAGGCGGATGCTCACGCCAAGGCACAAGCCGACTGGGAGGCTATCCGAAGAAAGCTAGAAGAGGACGTCCGCAGCGGTTTAGATAAAAGAGAGTCCCTGGCTCGGGAACTAGAGGAAGCAAGACGAGAGAGGGAGGAGGTCAGGAAGGAGGTCAGGTCACTGGACTCCCTCGTCAAGGTCGGTACCTTTCGATGCATTGTTGCACTGGCTCAAATAAATTTCCCCAGGAAAAGTCTCTAGACTTGGCGACTGTGCGCTCACCGCCTACTTCCACGGTGGACCTGGGAGGAGATGCAGGCAAGATCATGTCTATTCTTCGACCCATTTGGGCTGTTCTACCTTCCCCCGAAGCAAGGGCGGCCAAGTTCACCAACCAACGTCATTTCAGAACTGGTTCGCCAACTCCCGGCACTCCCAGCAGCCCTAGACCAGGACCCTCATCAATCTCGGAATTGGACGTGCGGTCACTCAAGACATTGTATGACACGCGGCCATCTTCCTTTCCTAATCCTAACGGGTTTACTGTCGAGTCCTTTGCAGCCAGGGTACAGGCTCTCATTGCAGACGACCGCGCGCTCATCGAACGTCTACTCCGCTTTGCGCAAGCACATGATTTGCTCAAGAAGAACGCGGAGAGGGCGCAGAAGCTGGCACAGGAGAGTAATACGGCCTTGGAGACTTATCAAAAGCAAGTCAGAACACTAGAGGAACGCAACATGACACTTTCTGCGAAACAAGCTGAGATGTATGTGTTTTCTTTTCCTGTCGACGTTTCGATAGTAACGGATTACACAGGATGGATGAGATGCAGCGGCTACAACACGCTGTGAATCGCATAACATCCGAAAAGGTCGAGATTGAAATGCATGCAGCCGAGCAGGCAGAGACCTGCCGTCAATTGAGCGATGCCAATAACGTGTTAACTGCTAGAACCTTGACTCTCGCTGAAGAAGCTGCGTCGGCCCCAGAGATGATTAAAAGGCAGCTGGAGACCCAGCTGGCCGAATGTCGAGCCTCACTGCAAAGAGCGCAGGACGAAATTGATGCGATGCGGATGTCCGAGCAATCCCAACGGATAGCGTTACTTGACGAACTGAATTCGATGCAAACGGAGAACGGGAGTCTTCGGGCGCAGCTGCGGGCAGCAAAGAGATAGTGGTATTGTGTCCCCTGTTGTTTTTTTCTTGCACTACCTAATCTCACACATACATCTGTATTTCTATCTGCAACACCCCTTATACCGTCATACATCCTACTATACCTGTATCTCCAATTTCTTTCTAGAACTGCACACTGTACCTCTCGTCATAGTGCCACATATATAATATGCGATTCCCCATCAGACTATGGCTCTTCTTCTGGCTCTCCTTCCCCTTCCGCTTCTTCCTCATTGTCCACATCCTCGTTTCCATGTGTTTCTTTAGGTTCCCCTCCTTTCCCACCTGCTGTAAACTTCCTCTTCGGGATAACAGCATGAAATGCCTCCTCCCAGTCCCGCGTCTCGACCCAATGCACCAAGATCTCGAACACCTGGTTCACGGTGAGGACTTTACGTGTTGGGAGCGAGGCGAGGTATCTGCTGATGGGGAGACGAGCAGAGCGTATTGCAGAAGACTTGGATTTGTTTTCGCATAGGTTCTGGCGGACATGTTGGGAGAGGGCGAGTACGGAAGGTGCAGCGTTTGCTCACCTTGTATCGATTATGGTCGCAAATTCCACCGATGATATATGTTTCGGTTTCCTTGAGTTCCGTCAGCTCATCAGCGGAATCTGCAGTGAGATATACGATGCTGGCTTTGATGTCTTCTCGTGTTGGCTTCGGGCCCAGAACTTCGTCTGCTCCTGTCTCCTCTTTGTCTTCTTTCAGGACCTCAACCTCTGTTCCACTTTCCTCCTTCATTCCGTCTTCACACCATAATCGCTCATACCCGTCATGCCACCACTCTGTATGTGCCCAGCGTTTGTACCCTGCATCACTCATTCCCTCAAGACGAGTGAAGGTCCGGCCGTTGAGGGAGGTATACAGCAGTGAAAATGGGTACGAGGCGCGGCGGTTGGCGCTGTACGTGTAAGCCAATTGAGAACATAGTGATATAATCTCCTGTGGTATAAACGATAAGCACCTTCTTCGTGGGTGTAACTTGAAGTGGACCCACCTTGTCGGTCATCATATCGTCGAAACCCAGGTCCAAAACGACCCTCCCACCGAAGCTCGTCTTCTCTGTCCGCTGCCTCTTCCTCGTCCTCCCACCTTCGACAGGGTCCAATTCACCTGCTTCCCGCTTTGCAGCCAGAGCACGCTTTTTCTCCTTTTTTGCCTCTTTCTCTTTGGCTCGCCTTTCGAGCTTTTGAATGGCATACCGTTCCGCCTTTAGGGCTCTTTTCTGTGCGTTTTTCGAGAGCGGAGGTGTGGACTCGGCTGGTAGAGAGTCCATAATCTTTATTCTTATTTACTTCGTTTCACTACACTCTGATAACAAGCACACTCTTGGCTATGAGTGAGTGAATATATTATTTTCACTTTAACGGTAAAAAAGAAAGGGAGCTCAGACAAACGGGAAATGCCGCGTGTCCTTATCATAGCGTGTCTGCTGTTGCTACTAGTCTTGTATTTCTCCTTCGTACCACGCTCGGCAAACATCTCACTACGAAGGAACATGGCGACGCAGTTGACATTCCTCACCGTCCCAGCCATCACACGTCACACGTCAACAGTTATTTTCATCCATGTAAGCCTCTGCTTCATCCCTTAAAATCCCCTTTTTTTTTTCTATTCTTGAGCTTAGTTGCGGCGTTTGGAGTTTCACTGAATAAATGTGCACTGCTAGGGTCTGGGAGATACAGGTCATGGGTGGAAACCTGTTGCTGATATATTCCGTTCCGATCCCGGGCTCAGTCATGTTAAATGGGTGCTTCCCCATTCGTACGTGTATCCAGTGAGATGGCATCACTAGACTAATGTTCGATGTGTCCAGGCCGACGAGATCAGTGACGGCCAATATGGGCATGGAAATGCCCTCATGGTGAGCCTGGCGTACCTGTCAATCTTACGGAAATTATTGATAGACACTACGGCAGGTTCGATATCTACTCGTTCGGCTTGAACACAGCCGAGGACGAAAAAGGGATGCTCCAGTCCGTTAAGCAACTCTCTTCAGTCATTAAAATGGAAGTCGACTCTGGCATCGACCCGGCCCATATTGTTTTGGGCGGTTTTAGCCAAGGTGGTGCAATGTCTTTATTAACGGGATTGACAGGGGAGTGGAAAGTGGCAGGTATTGCTGTATTAAGTGGATGGTTACCATTGAAGGATAAGTTCAAGGCTGTGAGTGAGTTTACGGTCTCTGTGGCTGTGCTTACGCCCGTTGTTTAGATGACGTCGCCGAATGCAAACACAACGCCTGTCTTTTGGGGGCACGGAACGGCCGACCCACTAGTCAAGTTTCAGAATGCACACGCTTCTACCGAATTTCTCACTGCACAGCTTGGCATGCCACTCTCCGCAGCTGGGTCGCTAAGGGGGCTTGAATTCCACGCGTACGAAGGGGTGGCTCATGGGACAAACCAGAAAGAGTTGGACGACCTGAGGACGTGGATAAAGAAGGCTTTGCCAAAGGAGTCATGAAATCTTCAGCTAGTATAATTTTGTATTTACTATCGGGGAGTAATGCAAAGGGTGGTTGTGTTCAGACATCTGCTTAAGTAGATTGGCTAGATCCCAGAGACAAAAATTTACCAACTCATTATATATGGTCCAAGTAAACTTCAGGGCATTTTTTTGAACACAGGCAATGCTCGGAATGTGGTGAAAAATACCATCTGAGCTCATCGGCAATCTTGGCGTGTGAACATTTGAAGTCAGAATAGCTCCGCTTCAAAATGTTCCCTTAACGGAGATCGAAAATTGACCGTGACAAATATTCAACCACGCGCACAGGGGCTATAACCTTATTTGGGTTATTGCGGGAGTCTAGACGACCACACTGACCGCAGCACACTGCAGCACTGGTTAGATGTAGCAAAGTCGGCAGACGACCAATGACACCGTACCCGACATCAACCGAGAAGTCCGCCTGACAGAATTCATATAAAAACGGAGATGCAGACAATTGTGGGGAACTACGGCTGGCCGTAAGAATGTTCTCCAGAGCTGGTTCTCTTGTGTTCGTTGCTGTTTACATATTCACATCCATTTTATCCTTCACCTTGGCGGCACCACTGTTGGCCACCCCACAGACATCCATCGTCCCTGCATATGGCTCGGGCGTCCAAAGTTATACACCTCCACAAATATCCGCTTTGAGAAAGCGAAACAACCCTTTGGCAAGTCGAATATCTTTGCCCCGATTTGCTGCATGAAAATAATTAGAGTCCCCAGCACGTTGTCAGATCAGAGCGCGAGACACAGCACCTCGTTCGACGGAAATCTATTGCTGCCAAGATCAGAAACGCCTTCAAAAAAATCGGAAAAGGTAACAGCATTCGCCTCTCCATAACCGTTCCCGCGTTTGACTGCAGCAATAGGTATTGCTAAGGTTGCTAAGGTTGGCCTCAAGGTTGCAGCGACTGTGGGGTCAGTTGTGGGCAAAGCGGCGAATTTCATCCCTGGGGTGGGGAAGGCCATCAGTGGCGCCATCAAAGTGGGAACTATCGCCGCGAATACTGCATCAAACAAGATTAAAGCAAATGTTGGTAAATTTGGTAAGGCATCAGGTATAATGGACAAAATTCAGCATCCCGGTGGTGAGTGCCGTCTGTCTACACGTTCGCTTGTGGTTATTAATCATGATTGCGGTCATGTAGGGGCTGCGTTAAACGCGGTCTTCAAACGTGATGTGGGGGAGTGGGTTCTGTGAGATAACCATGACAGGGACCTTTTTATGGATGTTGTATGATTGCACGGACTATAATTTATTCCAATTATCACTCCGAGTCGCACGGGACGACACCTAGCAATGCCAGAATCAGGATTCGCTCGCCAGAACGGACATCCGCCTCATGTGAAAGTTCACGATAACTGTAAAACAATACTTGCAAGCCTCTTAACTCACCACGCTGGTCGTAACAATGTCCACCAGAGCTGGATCTCTTTTTCTCAAGTTGGTCACAATATTCACTTTCTCATCCATCTTATTCTTCTCGTTGGCTGCACCAGTCGGCCCAAAGACATCTAATATCCATGCATACCAATCTACCCACGTATCCCGGGGTACCCACCATCAGTTATTTTCTAGACACCTCCTCGATTCCACGATGGCAGGTTATATTACCTTGTACGTGCCAGTCTGAAACGTTAATCGATTTTGCAGCTTGGTGTCGGGACGGAACAGTCCAGTCAAATGCAACATTTCATTAGGCGGAGGTCTCTTTTCTCCAAAATGAAACATACATTTAATAAGGTTGCCAAGTTCGGCTTGCAGTTGGCATCGACCGGCGCATCGGCGATAGGCAGGGTGTCAAGTTTCGTCCCCGGGGTAGGGAAAGTGGCTAGTGGCGCCCTCAAGGCAGTAAGCACAGGCGCGAGTGTAGCGTCAAATGCAATCCACGAAACATTGTCCGGTGCATTGCAGAGGGGGGTGGCGGTGATGAAGATGATTAAAAACCCCTTTGGTGAGTACCCGTGTTCTTACGAAGTTTGGTGGTAATTATTTGGCCTTGGTGTAGGTAACGGCAAGGCAGGTAAAGCGCTCAATGGCATCTTCAAGCGTGAAGAGGGAGATTTTGTCTTGTAGCATTCTTATTTATTCCTGTATTTACAATACTTATAACTTGAGCCACCGGAGTTATGACTTGGACACGTACCAGATATCCTGACTTGTCCCGTCGCCACTGTCACTGGCCGTCCATGTTCGCGTGCCAGGCGTTGTCAGTAGAACACTGCTGAAGAAAATATAGTTTACTTGTTGTCACCCATGTTGGCTCTCCCGACGTCTCGTTGTGTACATGTACAACGAGACGAGTGGT
>QLPE01001127.1:5735-22921 GCA_003314125.1 Hygrophorus russula | reverse complement strand
AGCCATGTCCCTTGCGGATATTAGTGATATTCTTCTGTTGATTAGTTGATCCGAATCAGAGTCGTGGATATGCACGTTGATGGGCATGGCTGAGGGAGTGCCGTTACCCTTTAGGCGCCGACAAGCCTGAGCTTGCGTGACGTGCGGTTCCGCGGCCGCGAAGCCAAAGTGTTTCACAGTGTCAAACGATGGCCATAACGCTCTACGAGCTGCTCGGGATACAGAGCTCAGCATCTCCTGAAGAAGGTTCGTTGGGTTTGAGGCAGTTGCTTGATCGGTGGTACTCAGGCTTACGTTGCGCAGTGCGGAAAGCCTACAAGCAAAAGGCTCTGGAGACCCATCCTGACAAGCTTGAACAGGGAGCGAATGATGAAGATAAGCAATCTGCGGAAACCCGATTTCATGAAGTACGAGATCATTGTACAACACGCATGCCAGTCGCGATCAACGTGAATTCTTAACGTTCGCAGATTCATGAAGCTTTTGAAATCTTGATTAATCCGCAGAAACGAAGAGTACGTGATATTATCGTGTCCCTGTTTCGTTTGTTCACGCGACATCGAACTACAAGGCATATGACGTACGGATGAATATCAAACTACACTATGAGTCTACATGGGCAAATACAAACCCCAGCGACCAGCTCATTAAGCGCATGAAGGACCGTGAAGAGTGGGCTCGGAAGGCGGAGGTGGAGTATCAGGAGCGAATGAAAGCACTTAAAGAACAGTCACGCGTAGACCGAGAAGAGATTAGGGAGAAGGCCCAGGAGGTTGAACAGTATGCCGACATGGTCCAAAAGATGTTACGGGAGCTATGCGAGCAGAATCCAGAGTGGGAAGAGAGAAAGAGGGCTGTTGAACAGGTGAGCAGACTTGGACATAGGGTATTGCGACTAGTTTACTAAGATCACCAGCGTAAAGCGGAACGGGCGAGGAAGAACGCAGTTGTTGTGCAGTCACCTCGTTCGTAGCAATTCTCCCCTGATGTTTCTTATAGGACACCTGTATTTATTTGTCGCAATCTGGAATTGTTGTTTTCGATGCAACTAGTCCACATAGACCCATGAAGACAACGACCTCATTCATAGACCCAGCCGACTTTGAACTCCTTACTGGATTCCCAACGCCCCCAGCCTACTCTTCGCAATTCGTCCTACATCAACAACGGCTCTGTCCAGTTCAGTCCTCCACTCCAGTCCTCCCACCATCAGTGGCTGAACACCATCAATATTAGGCTGACGATGCGATAAAGAATGTTCCAATCCCAAAACATCTTCCATCTCCTGTGCAATGACAACCCGACTCCTTCCATTGACAAACGTGATATAGCGTAAGCCTAGGTAACGTCGTTCGTAGCATGCATTAAGATGTGCCAGTCGTGCTAATACTTCTGGTGGAGTTGGGGCTACTGTAGTGGCCGTAGCACCTTGTTCTCTGGCACTCAGAGTCGACAGATTCTTGCTCTCTCCGATGCGGGGATGGCCTGCTATAAACTGCGCTCGGAGGTCGTCATCCCAGGTGTTGATTATGCCCAGTGTAGCATCGATGAGTTGGGAATAGGATGTAATTGACAATTTCGATGCGACGAGTTGTGGTATGAGAGTAGATTCGATGATGGACGATGGTTCAAAGAGAACGGCGAGGGTTTGCGCAAGAGGTGCGTCAGGGTTGAAGGAACTGGACAAGATCGTGGCCATGACCCCGGCCCGCTTGACCCGGCCCTGTTGCAGTCATGACCGCTTTCGAGTTTCGGTGGGGAATAATTTCAACTGGAAAAATCGCTGCTAGCTTTGTGGAGGTAGGTTAACATGAAGCTCGTATTTGCAGTTTTATAAGTTATTATCACAGGATCTCCTCGTAGACCTTAAAACGTAGGTCTGCTACATGACATGGAGTCGGGTTCTGATTGAACGAAGCACAACAGACGCAACGTTGAGGATGTTGTCCACAAAGTCGTCGCAATTGGCTCTCGTAGTATCCAAAAGGCACAGGCGTTCATCGATACAGTTGCCAACGGCAATATAGCAATCAAGGCGTATGGAACTTATGAGGAAGTGTATGCTGACAAGGTTAGTAAGACGATAGCAAGGAACAAACCGATCCGGTTAATACCCATTCCGGAAGGAAGTAGATGGTGTTTACATTGGAACCCCCCACACATACCACTACGTGAACGCGCTGGACGCTCTGAAAGCCAAGAAAAACGTCCTCTGCGAGAAACCCGTGACGTCAAACGCGGCAGAGCTACGCAGTCTCATTGAGGTAGCCAAGAAGAATGATGTGTTCTTCATGGAAGCTATGTAAACGGTTCACCCCTTTAGGGAGTCATAGTTAACGCCATACAGGTGGACACGCTTCCAACCGCTTGCGCAAGATGTCAAGAAGATTGCGGAAAGTGGCCAGTTGGGAGCCCCTGTGTTGTTGCACGCGGACCTGTCGCAGAACTTCGATATCCAGAGTAGGTTCTGACCGTCCAACAATGAAGAGGACTGAGATTGGCTGGTAGATATCCCCAAGACACATAGGATCTTGGATCCCGCACTCGGCGGAGGAGCGTTGCTTGATCTATGAGTTGCCATGCAAAATGAACCAGCGTGTCTAAACCGTCAATACAGAGGTCCATACCCTATCGTCTGGGTATGTGTATCACTCTCCGCAACTGACACAGCTCATTCAGACATACGCAGGCCTTTCTTGCCCTGTATGAAAACCCAACGAACGATGCACGCTCACCGAGCACCATCAACGCTTCCATGGTTAAAACGCCCCTCACTTCCGTTGACAGCAACACCTCATTCACACTGACATTCAGTCCTTCCACCACGTCGGGTCTCTCCGCAATAGCCATCCTCTCATGCAGCATCACCCTTCCGGCACTCGATCCTGGTGTGACAATCCGGTTCGAGCACGGGAACATCCTCATTTCAGCACCAATTTATTGTCCCAAAGAGTTTAGGGTACAATATTTTGGTCGAGAGGCGGGGACTAGGAGCATGGTGGTGAAGGAGGAAATTAAGAAGTTCGATTACGTGGGCGGTGGGTGGCATTGGCAGGCTGATGAGGTTGCGAGGTGTGTGCGCCTAGGGAAGAAAGAGAGTTCGTTATGGGGTCACGAGAAAAGCTTGCTTGAGATGGAGATATTTGATGAGGTGGGTTGTCTCGATAGTTCGAATTGGTGGTTCTGACGATCCTGCATCAATGATAGGTGCGTCGCCAGGGAGGTTACAAACTACCCGAAGGTGTAGAGAAGGTTCTGTGATTCAGTGAAGGGAGGACTTGCACAGAATACCAGAGTACTGTTTTCAAAGTTTTTGTATTTTGAAATTAATGTATGTACAGACATGACTTGGCGGGTGTCATACCCGCCAGTGTCCCTGTGGTTCCGCAATGAGATTGTTGTAACTGACAATGTGTGTGGGGGGGTCATATTGCAGAGGACCTGAGGCGTGAGTTGCTGATCACGAATGCTTTGATGCAATGACCCTGATTCTCAAAATCGATAGTCGAGCCTACCTCACGCCCCGCAATGCCTCTCGGACAGTACTGCGTTCTCCAAGTAAGGCCACCATCTGCCACCGCTGATCCCTAACCTCCCTTCCACCGCCAACCCATACACCACTGTCTTCCGCGCCAAGACCATACTCATCCCCGTCGTCTCCGGCGGAGAGCGCGAGGCACGTGGCGGCGGCAGAGGAGTTGGGCAACGTGAAGGGGGCGAGAGTGAAGAGGGTGGAGAATGAGGAGGGAGTGAGAAGTGGGGTGCGATGCGCATGGGGAACCAGAGAGTGAGTAGTCGTAGGGGTTGATGTGGTGGGTTGGATGGAGGATATGACGTGGGACGTGGATGTGAGCGTCAAGGCGTGGGTTATGAGTTGTTTTAATTTTGCCTGGTGGAGCGTTAGAGCCAGCGAATGGTATGAAAAACTTTTGGCGTACCTCGAAAGCCAGCATCATAAGCTGCGAAACGGCACGCGAAGGGGCGCCAAGGTTGTGTTGCGCTGAAATAAGGTTTATCCTGTCTGAGATGTGTTGTAGCGTTGGTGCACGGGTGACGGATGCAAGGTGGAGGGGTAGACGACTGCCTGGAGGGTCTCCACGCTCGGGGAGGAGCACCACGCCTCTCCCTCGGGCAATCTCGTCCGTGTCCTTTCTCGATCTCGGTGATTCCAGTAGTTGTGGGACCTGTAGCATTCTCAGCCGGTCACGTTCCCGTTTGCCCACGGACAACGTCCACCGTTTGAGTCTGGAGGATCGGAGAGTTTCGTCTGCAGTGTCAGGTCCTTGATATGGGAGCGTGCGGCGTCGTTTCCGGGGCGGAGGCTTGGGTAGGTCTGGAGGTGGTGTTGGTGGTCGTCTGTGTGAGGAAGCATCGAATAGGGAGATGATGAGTGCGTTGTGAAGCTGGATGAGCTGTGCAGTGCCGAGCGATTGTCGAACAGAGTCGTCGAATTCTACTCTGGAAAGTCGACCTGCGATGAATTTGTGTAGTGTATCGAAGTATGTCTTTGATTTTGGACCGAGTATTGTAGAAAGTTGGTGTTTTATCGTCGAGGTCGACGACAAGGACATTGAGCTCGATGAGCTGAGACAGCGTGGGTGGCTGTCGACACTGCCACAAGCTGAGCTCATCCGCTTCTCAATGCCACCATGAACACCCGACCTATAACTTCAAAGCCGCGAGGCCAATGCTGTTATTACAAGACGCCTCGCGGTTGCTTCGCAGGCAACAAATGCAAGTTCCTTCACGGAGAACTTGAGACGCTCACTTTATACGACAAATCCAAGACTTGCAGGTATTTCAACAGTGGTGCGTGAAAGCGTGTACAATCGACACTAGGATTGTGATTTAGCGCGATTATGATAAATAGGATACTGTCGTAGAGGGGACAAGTGCTGGTTCGTGCATGCAACACCATCACGGGCAGAGGACCAGCGACGGTCTGACGACCACGTCTGCTGTATCTGTCTAGAGAAACCTACTACTTACGGACTACTATGTGTGTCTTGCCTTTCTCTCATTCTTATCGTAATTCATCTCAGCCGTCGTTGTTAGCTGGCTGCAGTCACATATTCTGTATTGGCTGCATCAAGCAATGGCGTGACCCCACTGGTAAATCAGGGGATGTCGTAATCTCTGGTGTGACTAAAAAATGCCCACTCTGCCGCTCTTCATCACGATTCATCACTCCTTCGTCGAAGTTTTTTGAGCAGGGAGATGCCGCGAAGGGGGAGGCAATTGAACGGTATAAGAGGAGTATGGAAAAGGTGCCTTGTATGTGAGTTTGAGTTAATCACAGTTAATGAGTGCGTTATTCTGATGCCCCTTTTATTGGTAGATATTTCCAACAGTCAAAATATACGAAACCGTTCTGTCCATTTGGGGCGGACTGTTTCTACCAACACGTTAATGATGATGGGACCCAGTATTTATTCAAGGAGGGCGTGGATCGTTGCATGAAGGTATGTTTCCTGATAACGACAGTGATATGGACTATCTAACGTCAGATGCGGATGCAGAAGTATCGTCACCGTCGAAATAGACACAACACAAGATCCACGACGTCATACATGATTCACGCGGACGCGAGCATTATGGACGATTTGAACGCTGCCATTGATGAATTAAGGGCGACGCTGAGGGATGAGTTGGGGCAGCCATCCGAGTTGCATGACAACGAGAGTAGAGAGGCGGAAGAGGAAATAGAGTATGTAAGCGAGGAGATGTATGCAGCAGAAGGGTGGACGAACGGGTGGGCAGATTTTTCGCTTACGTCCTACTTGGCCAATCCGCTCGATGTCGACGAGGAAGAGATACAGTGGGTTACGGGTGGATCGACATCGTCGACACCGACGCCAACGTTGACGCACAGGCCAGTAGAACCGTCTGTTGAGCTGGATGGCCTGTTGGTAGGACCGTCGACTGTAGAGGATTCAGAGCCACCGTTCGTGACAGATGGAAGAGGTCGAGTAGTTGGGAGTAGCTGTATTACTATATAAGGAAGTATAAATCCTGTATTTAGATTGTGACGTCACGCTTCACTTTTATTATATATATATCATCCTCTCGTTCCTTTCCGTCACTTTCCCTCTTTCTTTATCCCCACATTATGCCAAGAAATACTCCAAAGCAGTCCGTCGCTACCAAGAAAAAATCTAAAAATAACAGCCCTACTTCTGAGTCTGCTCCCATTCGCGTTTACGAGTTACGTTTGGATCCAGATGGTGGCCCCAATAAAGACAGATCCGTTGAGCAGCCCTCTTTTTCGTTTTTTGGCCAGTTATAACTAAATTATATAACTAGTACATTCGTCTTTCGCCTGCATATGAACCTTACATCCTTCGTGTCTCTCTGGATGCAGGGACACCTGCTACAAATAATGGTGTCTTCAAAACAAACTTTCCTCTTGATGGAGGCAAATTCGATCGCGACCGGTTCGCAGAACGAACGTATGTCTCCTATGGCACGCATATACTCGCCTTTTGATCATGTCGTTCGATAGTTTGCCTACTGACTTTTCAAAACCAATCCAAGTAGACCTCCCCATCTCACAAGCAGGCGCCTTCGTGTACTGGGTCGAATATGACGGTGATATTTCAGGAAGCCGAATCAAGGGTCGAGAGGGCTATTTTAACATCGACCCTATCCTCCGTACCAAAGCTCGCACACCCATCTTATCGCCTGATCGTACTCCTCTTCCGCCCTCATCTGGCGGTATTATCAAGCCGGAAGTTATGAACTTACCGTTAGATGGCCTTTCAATTCTCACCGTCGTCTCAAAATGGATGGGCCCGTTGTCCGCATGGAAAGATCATTTCGCAGAGGCTAAAGATCGAGGCTACACGATGATACATTATACGCCGTTGCAAGAGCGAGGCGAGAGCAACAGTCCGTATTCTATTCGTGATCAATTGAAGTATGATCCGACATTGTTTGAGCTGGGAAAAATGGGAGCAGATGGCGGAGAGGATCAGATCAAAGCGGTATTGAAGCTTGCACGGGAAGCGTTTGGGTTGTTGAGTTTGACCGACGTGGTTCTTAATCATACCGCCAATGACAGTCCATGGTTGGCTGAACACCCTGAAGCCGGCACGTATTGGTCCTCTGGACTTGGGCTACAGTGCTGATAGCATTTATAGGCTTTAGTCCAGCTAATAGCCCACATCTTACGCCAGCATTGGATCTTGATACAGCTATACTCGAGTTTTCCGCTTCGCTCAAGTCGAAAGGACTGCCGGCGTGCATTACTTCTCAGGAAGACATCAAAACTCTCATCAATGCATTCGACAAAGAAGTCAAACGGCTCGAGCTCTGGCAGTACTACGTTTTGGATGTCACTAGGGAGAAAGCTTCCGTGAAAACTGCGCTATCAAGCAAGGTCGTTCCATGGAAAGGACCGGATGTGGCAGGCAAATCCGTCGTAGAACTTGCGGAAATCATCAGGTCTAGTGGTAAAGTAGAAGGCTTGGGACAACTGGCGGGACGGTTTGGCGTTCGTGTCGATGGTGGAGTCGCCGCAGGATTGGTCAAGGCAGCCTTTGTGGAGCTAGATGATAACAACGCCTTGGCTGACGCATGGGGCCGGATTGTTGACGTCTTAAATGTCCCGCTGTACGCAGAATGGGAAGAAGATGCCAAGATTGCATTGGATAACGTAGAGAATAGATTACGGTACACACGTTTCGATGAAAAGGGCCCGAAGCTGGGTGAAATCACAGCGCGGTAAGACTTTTTTTCTATCGGTTTCCGCGCCACTGAAACGTCGAAACGTTACAAGATCCCCTCTGGTGGAGCCTTACTTCACACGTCTGTCCCCCACACCAAACACCAACCCACTCGAGTACTCTCTTGCAAACAACGGCTGGATTTGGAACGCAGATCCGCTACAAAACTTTGCCCTCTTACCGTCGAAGGCCTACCTCCGGCGCGAAGTCATCGTATGGGGCGACTGCGTGAAACTACGTTATGGCGCGGACGCTTCCGCTAATCCATGGCTCTGGGCGCACATGAAATCCTACGTGAGTTCTCTTGCAGCGACATTTGACGGGTTCCGGATCGACAATTGTCATTCCACGCCGCTCCATGTGGGTGTTGCGTTATTGGATGAAGCGAGGGCAATCAATCCCAATCTGTATGTATGTGCAGAGCTGTTCACCGGGAGCGAGAGAATGGATACAATTTTTGTGAGCCGGTTGGGGATTAATAGCTTGATTCGGGAGTGTGGAAACGGGTGGGACCCGAAGGAACTTTCGAGGTTACTGTATAGGCATGGAGTCGGAAAGCCTGTTGGTACGCCTTATCCATCAATGTCATGTTGGTTATGCTGATTAGCTGTTACCCAGGGTCAATGGACGAAGTTTGCTTGACAAGTACGGAAGAAGTCTTCCCACCCGCAGGGAAAGGTTCCTCTCGCTACATTGTCACACCTCTGAACGGCTCGATGCCTCATGCACTTCTATACGACCTCACGCACGACAACGAGACACCTTCTCATACACGTTCTGCAGAAGACGCACTTTCCACTGGGGCCCTAGCAACCTTCTCGTACTCTGCCGTTGGATCCGTGAAGGGATTCGATGATTTATATCCAAAGTTGTTGGACTTGGTCACGGAGAGGAGGAGATATGAACTTACGGGCCTCGGAGAGGGGAGTGGGATTGCAAAGGCGAAACGAGTGCTGAATGCGCTACATTTAGAAATGGTTCTTGCCGGCTTCGAGGAGGGCCATGTACATCAAGAGAATGATGTGAGTAGATTCGGGTCCTCTTTACCTTGCAAACTGACATGTTACATTTTGAGTATATTGTTATTCATAGAGTGCATCCCAGTACACGGAAGGGCTACTTGCTAGTGGCGCATACCGCTTTCTCCAAGGGCTCGAAGGACCGTGGATATAGTGCGTCGATCAGGATTAGATAGACCATTCTTGCTGACGTTTTACAAGTAAACCCCATCAGACTTCGTCGAACCAAAGCCAAGTTTATAATGGGGGCCACTATTGAAATATCCTCCCATACAATTCCCGACAGTTCGAAGACTCTGCGCGGTCTCCCTTCTAAATTCATACCCATCCCTACCGTCGTCGTCCCACAAGGTCTAGACGCAGAAGGACCATTTTCCGATGTCGTAGTGCCCGAGAGCTTTCCTCCAGGAAGCATCATGATCTTCGAAACTCATCTCCAAGAACTCGATGCCACGCTGGATGCATTTTGCATTTCAGGGGCACAGGAGGCTTTCCGGGGGTTAGATCTGATTGAGCTAAATGCCGTATTGTATCGCGTGGACGGCGAGGAGAGTGAAGTTACGAATGGCGAATTTGGAGTGTATGACGTGCCGGGGCTAGGGAAGGCAGTGTATTGTGGGTTGGAGGGATGGATGCGTCACCTGAGGCATATCATGAGGTATAATGATCTAGGACATCCATTGTGCGGGCATTTGAGAGAAGGAACTTGGGCACTGGACTATGTACATATGCGGTTGACTGGGTGGGTCAATTTAATGCTCCGCTGCTGATCTGACGAGACTCTTGTTTGATAAAGGTACGCGAAGACTTTGCCTAACCTTGCAAAACCCGCACAATGGTTCAGAGAACGGTTCGAACGAGTTAAGAAAAGTGTGCCGTCGTTCTTGCGCCCCAAGTACTTTGCCCTTGTCATCTCAGAGGCATACAAGGCGGCTCGACGTGCCGTTATCGAGTTATCCTCGGAGTTTATCAAGAAAGGTCACGATTTTACTCAAGATCTGGCCATGTGTACCGTCCAGATGTACGGGTTAGTGTGGTCAGCGTCGTTGGATCCGGGGAAGTCAACTCCGTCCCTGGCTGCGGGGTTGCCGCACTTCTCCGGAGGGTGGGCGAGGTGCTGGGGACGTGATATTTTCATTTCCTTGAGGGGACTGTTCTTGGCGACGGGAAACTTTGGCGCTGCAAAGAAGCATATACTGGCATTTGGTTCAACTTTGAAGCATGGGCTGATTCCGAATTTGTTAGACTCCGTCAGGAATCCAAGGTGCATTTTATTCATTTCAATTGAGCTGAAGTGTTAAATTTGTTGCAGATACAACTCGCGTGATTCGCCGTGGTGGATGCTCCAGAGTATCCAAGACTACGTCACCATCGCTCCTGATGGTCTTGCGCTTTTGTCTGAAACTGTGAAACGACGATTCCCTAGAGACGATACTTGGGTGCCATGGGACGACCCTCGCGCCTATGCCTACAACAGCACCGTGGCTGAAATCGTACAAGAAATACTCCAACGCCATGCAGATGGTATTTCTTTCCGAGAATACAACGCCGGCCCGGACCTTGATACGCAAATGAATAGTGAGGGTTTCAACATTGAGATCAGCGTAAACTGGAAGACTGGGCTTATTTCGGGCGGAAATCAACACAACTGTGGCACCTGGATGGATAAAATGGGTGAATCGGAAAAGGCGGGCACAAAAGGTGTTCCGGGGACCCCGAGGGATGGGGCGCCAATAGAAATTACAGGGTTATTGAAGAGCACCGTGAGGTGGTTGAATGAACTTTCAGAGGCAGACGAGTTCCCTTATAAAGGGGTCAAGGCAACCAGTCAGTGTGCTTTCCTCGATCTATGTACACAACTGATGTTTGGCTGTAGTTGATGGTAAACAACGGACGGTTACGTATGCGGAATGGAACAACTTGATTCAGGACTCGTTCGAAACCTGCTACTATGTCCCTCTTGGTGATTATCTTCGTAATTATGGCTGAGCCTTCATTCACGTTTTTGTTTCTTGATAGATCCTGCGGATGACAAGCAGTTTAATGTCAACTCCAGTGTGGTCAACCGCAGAGGAATTTACAAGGACGTTTTCGGGTCAGGCGCCGGTAGGGAGTGGTCAGATTATCAGTTCAGGCCTAACTTCCCGATTGCCATGACCGTTGCGCCTGAGATGTTTGACCCGAAACACGCGCTTGGGGCACTTCGGCTCGCGGATGAAGTTCTTCGAGGCCCCATGGGTATGAAGACACTAGACCCGAACGACTTGCAATATCGGCCGAACTATGATAACTCTAATGATGGCACGGATGCTACGGTTGCAAAGGGTTTGAATTACCATAATGCGAGTACTTTTTATTATTCTACCTCATGACAGTAAGCTGACTGACATCCCTAGGGTCCCGAATGGGGCTGGCCATTGGGCTATTTCTTGAGAGCATATCTCCATTTTGACACGAAGTTCGGGGCTGGCAAAGACGTGTGTTGTATTGTGACCTGTATGATTTTTGGATGCTGACAGGAAACTGCAGGACCCTAAGTGCACGCTGCATCACCTCCATCGAATATTACTCAACCCGCGGCGCCACATCGAGAGTGACCCGTGGGTTGGCCTTCCGGAGTTGACGAACAAAAACGGAGAGTATTGTTCGGATTCGTGCCACACGCAAGCATGGAGTGCGAGTACATTATTAGACTTTTTAGAGAATGTGCACAGGAAGGATAATACGAAAGGGAAGTGACGACAATTGTAATAGGTTTCTGATGTAAAATATACGGTGTGTAATCATATCTTCTGAGGAGTATTGACAACATTTTAAGCAGTGATAACAATGGCGCTGTGATGATGACCCATTGCTCATTCATAAGTCTGGCTATAAGCGCTCCCTTTAAGCGACGGGCCGTGGCGCCGTGTGCCGCACTATTTATTTGCTCGTGACTCCGAAAAAAAAAAGGCGGGATTTAGTCGCGCAAGGCCGTGTACGATTTCTCGTTACTCGACGACCTCCCTCCTTATGTCTTTTTTTGGTTTTGAGAAAAACGATTTAGAAACAGACAAGCAAAGATTCTTGGACAGTGGTTCATACGAATCTGAAGACGTTGCTGTGTATACATGGGGGGAAGAAAGTTATGATGGCCTAGGTGACGCCCTTCAAGAAGGTGGTGATGAATTAAACGACGAAACTTTCGGTGGGAACGGTAACGTCGGTGAGAGTGTCTAATCTCACTGTATCAAGAAAAATGTATCAATTTGTGCTGTCGTTCAGGCAAGGATTTCGACTTTACTGTCAATGCCTTACCTCCTGCCGGATATTCAAAGAGGAAGATTTATCAATATTCTGATATTACGAAGGAGCAGGCTCCGCACTCCGAAGTACAATCTGTCTTACCCAGATCCACTCAATCCCGTATGTCATCTCTGGATCTTTAACTTTTCTTATCGTTTACTTTTTTGACAGCTCGTTCGACCACTCACTCCTTGGAAGCAATATGGGATGACAGGTCCCCCCTTTCTGTCCTCCCGCGTATCAATGGCGCTGGTCGCTCTGCAGAGCATCCGCATGTGCCATCCGCCACCAAGTTGTCTCATTTTCCTTCCGGTGAATTGCTTACGACAAGACATCAACCCTCACCGGTCGGAGTCACTCAAACAGGCGTTCGAACTCTCCAAGAAATCGAAGCAGAAATGCGGGCGGCTGCCCAGCAATCGCGAGGAGCCAGTGCGCAAAGACAGCACGCTATTTTGCTTCAGCAGCAACAGCAACAGCAACAGCAAGAGTTGCAAGCTCAACAGCATATTCAACTTCAGCGCCTTCAACAGCAACAGCAACAGCAACAACAACAGCAACGCACGCCACCACCACGAATGCTCCCCGTCTCTCAATCTCCAAGATTTCACGAGCACCAACGTCAGATACTCCTTCTCCAGCAGCAGCAAGAACAGCAAGAACAACAACGCCTTCAGGAACTTCAGGAACAACTACGTTTGGAGGAAATAGAACGCCTTATGCGAGCTCAGCAGATCTCCCAGATCAATCAAGGCCCTAACCACTTGTCCCACCAGAGGCAGTCGGGTCCTAGCTTGATCGATCTGCAAGCCACTCAAATGATTAAACAACGTCGTCAATCTCCAGCATATCAGGATCAGGTTCCTATGCAGCAGTCAATGCCTTACTTGCCTCAGAGCATCCAGTTACAGCAACGGCTCCTTTCAGAAATGGCTCAGGCCGAATTTATTCGGGATATGCAGGGAGCCAGTCCGGTTGAGCAGGAAGCTCTTAGGATGGAAGCCATGCGTAAGATAATGGAAGCCGAGAGGATGGAGGAGAAGAGACGGCGAAAGGCGGCCAAGATTGCACACATGGTTCGTCCCTGTTTTCTTACGCACTTGTCGGTTGTCATTAACGGCATATATATTATGCAGGCTCGATACAACGACCTCATGACTCAGTCCGATAAAGACTTCATCACACGCATCCAGGTATCTCAACTCGTTACCCAAGATCCTTACGCCGAGGACTTTTACGCCCAAGTTTACGGCGCCATTTTGCGATCCCGATTGGGTCTGCAGTCTCAGGATGAACGCGTCTTGAAGTTTGGCTCGGGTGGGGGGGTTGGTCTTGGATTGGCTCAGAAAGCCAACAGCCGGAGACCAAGTGCGATGCAGAGAATGGAAGCGCAAGTCGAGAGAATCGTCAGTAATGCCAGGCTCAGGGAAAAGGAGAAAGGTTTACATTGTGAGCTTGTCAACTTCCTATCATATCTCTAGTCTTGACGGATTCGAATGGCACACAGCACTTCACAGCCTTCAGGGAGCTCTTGGAAAGACGTCTGGCAGGAGTTACAAAGCTGCACCTCGCCAACTTCTTCAAGTGGATGCCGGGAACCCTAGCACGTCGCCTGTTCTATCTCCCACTCATGCTCACATATCGAAGGAGGATGCCGTACGCAGAGATGGCGAGGGTGCCGCAAGGGAAGCTGCCAAATTGGGTCGTGAGGCCCTAGGAAACGCCGCAGACGTGAGCCCACTTGCCCTTTCTCAGTTCCAATCTAACATTGCACGATTTCAGACAGATGGTCTTGTGCGTAAGGATCCCCTTTCGCAACGAGAGATTCTTGTCATATTAGAAAATCTATACGATCTTGTGCTGAGAGTCGAGCAACTCAGGAGAGAACAGCCCCCACAAGAAGACGAGGAAGGTTGCATAGCATGGTCTGCTCTTTTGTCGTCCAATTATCCTATCTGGAGCTGACGAATGTCTAGGGATGCTGAATATACTGAACTCGCTGGTGAATTATGGGATGGACTCAAAGTTATGGTACCTCTCGAGACCAGGTTTGTATCATGAACCTGAACTTCGTGGCGTGTTCTCATTACATAGCTACAGTGACCCCCATCCTTTTATCTCACTTTTGATGCCGACCAAGGGGAAAAAGCTCCTCCCCCGACTCACTCGCCACCTGACGCATCAACAAATGTTGACTTTGCTCACGTTACTTGTTGCTTGCTTCAGCCAGCTAGATGTCGTAGTCAAAGCACCACTTCTTGATTCTCTAGATGATACTAAAGAGCGTCAGGAAGTCGATCATCAAACACAGACCTTCTTAGGAAGCGTGTTGCAGAGTATATTGCCGATAGTTGCCAAAGCTAGTCTTCGCCTGATTAGCGGGCTTCTGGGACTTCTCCTCGATCGCAGTAACATTGTTGTGGTTATGCAGACAAGGGTGCGTCATAGTCCGGATGTACTGCGAATATACTAACATCCGCCCTTCTAGCCTGGCTTGGCTTTGCTGACTCTGTTCCTGAGCCGAGTGGAGGTAATTAAACAAACTATTGCGAGTGCCACCGAAGTTTCGAATCTTCCATCTCCTGAGGAGGCGCAGCAGTGGTGAGCAGATCCAGTTTGCCTGACCATATATAATCTCATGGGTTTTATCCAGGCAGCTCATGTTGGATCATCTATTTCAGTTAATTACACCGTATTTACGTCAACTCTTCCCTTCCACCCGCATTGCTCTTGTCTTGTCGTCTCTCCCGAGCCATTTGACCCCGCCAGCAGATATCGTGGACCAGCCCGTATGGCAATTCCTTGCGGCACTCGCTCTACATGCATCTACGGAGCAGCAACAAACGCTAGTTGCGACTCTTCGCGAAAAAGTGCTCGAAAATGTATTGAACCGCAACAAGGGCTATGCTGAGGATGACGAAGAACGAGAGGCGAGGCTCGCCAACGTCAATCTTTTCCTCCATGCTCTGGGACTATTCTGGGATGGCACTCAGTTCATTTATAAAAGCTGTCAGTGGTCGTTCTTTTTGTCGAGAGTACATGAACTAATAGGACTCGTTAGGATGCACTGTCCGTAAACCGAGTGGTTATTTGCCTTTGAATCTTAAATCGCTATGTAATGCTTTCGGATCAAGAATAACTTTTTTCGTTCTCTCGAATTTAAGGGTAAACAATGATCACAACGATCCCCTGTCCTAAATGCACATAAGGTCTAGTACGTTGAATGGCAGACACATTCTCTAGTTGTTTAATGATGTCAACGACCCCGAGATTATCTCGACTTTTTCTATTATACTTTGCATGTCAGTTGAGGAGAGATCAAAGCTGTGAATATTTCTTTGTGTCTTGATCATTGCACACTTGGGATCAACTGAAGTCTATGATTGTGAGACCTGAATCCACCACAAGTATGTTGTCCAAATGAAGATTGCCATGGAGTATGTTGGTATGGATGTATTTCTGCCAAAGTTGCAAGAATGCCTACATATGGTAACAAGTGCACATGCTCCACCATCTGCATCATCAAATAAACCCAATGGTGTTGTGATTCCAGCAGTAACCCTACTTGACCTCAACTGAAGATAGATATTATACTCATTCCTTAATGTATTGCACTACTCACTACCCAATGCAAGCTTGACAGCAACATCCAATGACACATATGCTGATGCCTTGACCTCTAGCATACCACAAAGAACCCCCCCAGTCACACCATGTCTGATCTCAGACTTCAGGACAATAGTGAGACATTCTTTGAGCTGATAGTTTATGATGGTTTCCTGTGGAGGGAGCAGGATAGGGGCCTGTGCTATTGGATGAGAGTGGACAAACATGGAGGGAGCTGATAAATTGTAAATGCTGTATTGGAGGTATAGCAAGATTATATTGTGGCTGCTAGCTAGTTCCAGGCTCTGACATGTACAGTTAGGTGCATTGTACACATTGCAACACTGGGTGTAACACACCTTTGCTGCTATTTCACATGCAACTTGTTGGATCTAGGTCAAAACGAGGCACGAATATATTTCTATTGTTCTACCTATTATATGTACCACCCTTTTGTAGTGCGATCAATGTCACCTGCCTTTATGATCTGTACCTTTTGTATTTGTGCAGATCTCATCTGCACGCCTCCCTTTATATTCCGTAGTGTAAATTGCACACCTTAGTCGCTGATACACATACTGAGGTGAGCATCAATTCCACCCCTATGTAATTATATCTAACAACTTTGTAGTGTAATCTTCCTATAGGTACTTACTACAAATACAGTTGCTGATACGCATACTGAGTGTAATCTTTCTATAGGTTATGAGCCCTGGCTATCTCTAAAGTACATGACGACTCCACTCACCTTTGCAAAATGTCCATTACCACCAAAGTTTCCAAATCCTTCACACTCCCAAAGCTTCGCTCTGATGGCTCAAACTGGATTTTGTTCCAGGATAGTGTTGAGCTTGAATGTGCCTCCCACAGCCTCTGGAAACACATTGATGGCACAGGGACTGAACCTGTTAACCCTCACCTATCTGTTCTTGATCAAACTGCACTAACAGCTGATCAGCAAACTGCCATTGAGGAATTTGAGAAGAAGCTAGAAAAATGGGTGTCAGGTGAAGCAACCATTCAAAAAGGACTGTCTGAAGCGTTACTGCCAGCACTTTACCTTACAATTCGAAAGGAAACTACTGCAAAGCGAGTGTGGGATGCCATGGTGAAACATCATCACCAAAAATCCCAACTGATCATTGTGGAGCTACATCATAAGCTTCAGAATGAAAGGTGTGAAGAGAAGGGAGACATGTGCACTCACCTAGCCAAGCTCTGGCAAATGCATGATGATCTTGCGTCCATGGGAGAAGTCCTCCCTGATGACAGTTTTTGAGTGATCATACTCAGATCACTTCCCGCATCGTATGACACCTTCCTTACCACTGTTTCAAACCAGCTCAGCCCTATGCCATACCCCATGAGGATGGCAGAAATGACTATCCAAGGCATTACTATCCCTGCTCACAAAATTACCATCACTCCTCTGAAAATATCTCCTAATGACCTCATGGAGGTCGTGGGGCAAGAGGCAGACTGACACACCATTAAATCTGGAAACTCCAAGAAGGATGAGAATGACACTGCATTCAGTGCAGGCACTCGGTCC
>QLPE01000123.1:41261-80975 GCA_003314125.1 Hygrophorus russula | reverse complement strand
GGGCCGGTAATGCAGCTCCTGGCGAATGTATATGGCTTGGCGGCAGTCGTGCTACCGCATGCACATGCTGGTGCGGTGGTGCTGGATGTGGCGATGCTGGCGTGGTTGAAGGCAGAGGAATTGGTATACAAAGTGACAGAAACGAGAAAGGGATACTCGAGAGAGAACTTGAGCACAAAATACATTAGGCATGGGCCCTGGATAAATGTCTTACGACATACTGTAAACAAACAGCCTGAGAGCACGGTCTAAAGGTCCTGAAGGACCTAGTAATAATCAAGAATACGTTATTCACATTCGATCGACGGTACCCTCAGTCGCAAGCGTCCACATTTCTCGCCGTACAAATGATTCGTATAAGTCCTCACAGCTCTCCAGAAGCTTGGCACCTTGAGCTTCATTCTTCTGCCACTCTTTGATATTCATCAGCCCGACACGACCATCTCCCCACCTTCCAGTCTGAGACCCAAACTTTACTGGTGGTACTGCCTTGCTTGAAGAAACTTCGGGTGGATGAGGCCCCTCGTTAGAAGGGGGCAAGTACGTGGGAATGGAACAAAACGAGACGAGAGAGAGGTGGACGGCGGCAATGGCTGCGTTAAATCCAACGATATTATGGTGTAGTGATCCAAAAAATCGAGCCTGTAGTAAACACACATTAAACATCGATGCCATCTACAAGTTGATGATCGCCTGGACGACATACCAGGTAAAACGATAATACTCTCAAAGTAATCAGTAACCAACCCCCGGCCATTGCATCCATAAGAGCCGTCGACGTTACGCCCGGTTCAGCGACGAAATGTCTAATAACTTGCGTCCCATGTCGTTCCTTCGAAACACGATCGAGGTGGGCAGAGAGGAGATCGATCTGGTATTTGGAGCATTCATATGGATGCTCGGTTTTAATGAGCTGCCAGTCCTCGCTATCATAGGTTTGTCGCCCGGCTTCAAGAGATGACATCCAAATTACTCTTGACCCTAACGGAGATTTTGATGCTAAGAGCAGTGGTTGAAGCGCACGGTGCTGTATGAGACACAGACCGGGGATTAGCCAGGGAACATGAGAAAGAGAAAAGAAACATACGAGAGCGTAATGACCGAAAACATTAAATTGCCACACCCAACCAAGACCATCTACACTTATTTCTCCCCCCCTTTGAAGATAAAATCCTGGAGTCGTAACCGCCACTATTGGTTCTCTTGTCATCTGTGCCAAAGCTCCTACCCAATCAATCCCGAGAAAACTTCCGCCGCCAGCATTGCATATTAGATGTGAGATATATGGATAGCTGGTGACAAGTCCGGTGAATCGAAACACGATTTTGACATACAAATACTCTCACTTTTTACCCAACTCATCGGCAAACCGAAATATGCTTTGCATGCTAGCAAGATCGAGGTAGTGTACCTCAATCCTTAAATTTTTGCGAAAAATGTCGGCATGCCCGTCGTATTCTTTCAATGACGTCTGTTTCTGGATATGTGCGTCCAGGAACTCGTATAATTGTTTGCGGGCCACAACTGCCTTGCTTTCATTTCTACATGCCATGATCAAAGTCAGACCTTGGGACGGCTTCGTGTCTTCATTGAGTGATCCGACCCCTGTAATGTGGTTAAACCGAGGTTGTGCATCCGGAGGGTTCGTTTGCGACAGTTGGAAAAGAAGTCGTTGGCAGATACCGAACCCGACACCACTACAAATACATGTAAGTAAGATGCTGGTTGATGATGAATGACTCGTGTTACCTATTAGCCCCAGTGACCACGATAATTGGCGGAGGAGACGACATTAATATAGACTGCCTCTAGCAATGGTAGTTTTCGGCAAGTATTTAAAAAAATCGACATGATGCCACTTTGTGTGACTGCCACTAGTACTATCTCGATCAATGAGTTGTATAATAACTTGAATCGTCATGGATGCAAGTGTTGAAACACTTCAACTTTACACCCCGAGCCAATCCAACTTACAGAGTCGCTGACATGCCTACCACTGGGGAAAAATGGGTTACTGATCTAATCAGCATCAGCCTTTGAAGCCTTTGGTACAACGTCGTATATATTATTATCCAAAAAATCTATACTTCCACTGATTTTTTCTTTTTCTTTTTTGGAGAGTCTCCGTTAGATTGCGCGGCTAATTTCTCAGCTTTGCGATCCTTTTTCTTAGCCTTGCGCTCGGCTTTCGTCTCTACCTTATCCTCATCATCTTTCACTGGTTCCATCTGAAAAATAAACAGTCAACTCACAAAAAATGGCTGTATATAATGAGACTGACCTTGACGTCCTCAACCTCATTAATCCCATCGCTTTCTCGTCGTTTTCGCTTCTTTTCTTTCTTTTCTTTCTTTACCTTCTTTTCTTTCTTCTCCTCATTCTCGTCGCCATCGACCTCCATCTCATCACCCTCCGCCTCTGCCTTCTTCCTTGCTCGTCTCTCCTCCTTCGCTCGCCTCTTTTCCTCTTTTACATCTAACACGGCCTTCATAGCTATCTCAAGAGGCTCCCTCTGCGTCGGCACCAAATCCACATCCACATCTACGGAATCAGCAGCAGCATTATACGTCTTTGCTTCACCTGTCATCTCAAACCGCAGCTGCTTCTTCCCAGAGTCAGCAAATCTGCGGGCACCACTCAGGTCACCTTGATGCTCAAGGGCACGAAGACGTGATTCTAGTTTGGCGCGGTTTTCAATACCCATTGAAGGAGCGAGGGATTCGGATTTGCCGTCCGCATCTGTAAGAGCATCTACACGGATGGAAAGCGCGGCTTTTGTGGCTACCATACGAGCCATCTATCACGTAGTGCTGATCAGCAAAGACTATGAAGACGGCTTCCTTCAGAACTCACTTTACCCTTCAACTTTGGTGGTGCCTGACCAATCAAGGAAGCCTATGACGAATGTCAGTGTCAAAAGTGTAAGAAGTCAATAAACACATACGTGATAGATGAGCCCGTACTTGGGTGTGTCATGCTTCGTTTTGAGAGCACGGAAAAGGGCTTTTTCTGCTCCGAGAATCTGAACAGTACTAGCTGGATGCTTAGCCAAACTTAGCAGACTACCAGCATGGCTAATCAGTCTCGCGCCAACAAGGTCCCCGACGAGCGCCGTTAAATTAGGTGCAATAGCCGTCATACGATTTTTCAAGTATTCGGCTAGCTGTGTCCGGTACGCTGAGATGGCGATAACTTGGTCACAAAGAGAGTGAATATGTGCGATATCGCTGTCGGAGATTTCTGTTCCCATGGATATTTCGGCGGCGGCTTTGAGTACTTGTTCAAGATCTTCTGGGAGAATTGTTGCGAAGGAAGTTTGAGATGCATTTGTTCGGAAACCTTACAGGCACGCGTTAAGACAATATCCTAACGGACTTGTGATACAAGATCCTCACCCATTAGGCGAATGGTTTTAGCATAGGCAATGTTATCTGAAATAATTTTGGCCATTTCAGGGAAATGCCAGCCATACCATTCCTTGGAGAATGTTAGTGTGCGAGAACCAGGCAGAAAATTAAAGTCGCACTTTGACTCGCATTGAGTAGATATTAATCTCTTTGTCCAAGTCATCTAGGAGGGCAATAGCCTGTACAATCATAGTATCGACCTTATCTGGCGAAAATTTAAGCTTGAACCTGAGATTCAAGATTTCACATTAGGCACCATGACTGGCGACACTAGCCAAACTTACCGAGACAGTGAGTGACTCAAACCCAGACTCATAGTAGCCAAGTCTTTTGGATCCAAACCATCCAGTAATGTTGCTAGTTGACTTCGGATTCCGCGCCAAAGTTCCCCATGGGAATCTTCACTCGTTACAATGACATCGATACTGAACTTTTTCGAAATCGAATGCGCTTTGTAGAGCAAGTCGACGGTTAATAAAAAGTCTGGTCATCTTACAACTATTTAGACGTACCAAGAAATGGGTCAATGACGACGAGCGATTCTTTTCCCTTTCCCTTGCCAAGTACTTCATCTGTCAGGAAGTTCTTCAACCCCTTGCCAACTTTTCCACTCTGAAGTGCTGTCATATCTTCGACGGCGGTGGCGGTAGACGTGAATCGATGCAATGCCTTCAGTTTCAGTCTACGCAGCAAATTAAAATGTTGTTCAAAAGAGTACAAGACGACTAACAGTTTATTAGCCTTCTCGGGGCTCTCGAACTCCTTCCACAAATCGGCACTCGTAATTTTTGCCGCATCAGAGACCTTGAAGAGGCAGTAGCCCATAGCAGTCTCGTATAGGACCAGCATCGTAGCAAGTAAACTCTGGTCGTAAGTAAATATCCTCAAAGATTTTTTTGGTCAGTCAAAATTAGAGTTTGACACGTGTATGCGTGGAAATATATCACCATATTTGGCGATACCATTAACAGTTATCTGTATTTGCTATGTAGTCGAACTCGCATGCGGAGGTAACCAAGCAGAACCGTGCAAGCCAAAGACCAAGTTAAATTTGCCATCTACGATGGTGAGCAACGTCACGGTATCCATAGCAATATGTTTGTTATTTGATCAGAATGATGCCTGGCCATTGCTTTGGGACCCGTTGCTGATACAAAAGCTCAGCAAAGCCCTCATGCCAACCATTTCGTCCCACTCGGCTTGTTTCCCTTGTCATTGTACGCATTTTTCTCCCTTCAAGGCGTTTGACACTCACTTTTTTGCATATTCAGCTCTTCATTTTTGGGCTGCCCGGTAGCGCCCCTGGACAACATTACTTCTACATTCATTTATCCAGCAGGGCTATTCACTCGCTCCAACAACGTATAGAAATGCATTTCTTTGCGTCTATCTTTGCCCTTGTGGCCCCCCTTCTCGTTTCATCTGCTCCCGCGCGCTTTGCCAGGCGTGCAGATGCAGATATTACGGTTTTCCGTCAGTTGGAACTATCTAATATTTCTTGACCGCGTATCTCATTTTTTCGCAGAGTTTGCTGACGTTCTCGAACAACTTGAGACCCAATTTTACACTCAAGCTCTTGCTAAGTTCAAGGCTGCTGATTTCCAAGCAGCCGGCTTTGCGAACACTAACCTGCCTGTGGAACTGTTTACCGGTATTCAAAGTGACGAGTCGACTCATACCAGTGTCATCGAAGTACGTATTCTTTATGGTTTCTTCTGACTGTTGTTGACTGCTTTCTTTCGTGTTAGGCTGAACTCAAAGCTTTAGGGGGATCTGCCATCACTGGTTGTGCTTTCGACTTCTCGTCTGCGTTGACCGATGTGTCTACTATGGCAGCGACCGCCCGTGTAGTAGAGAATGTTGGTGTGGCAGCTTACCTCGGCGGATCTACTCTTCTTACAGATCCTCAACTGGTTGCTGCTGCTGCATCCATCATGACTGTCGAGGCTCGTCATCAGACAGTCCTTAACATTATCAACCTTGGTGATCCCATACCAGCTGCATTCGACATTGCCCTCACGCCGTCTGAGGTCCTAGCCATTGCTGGGGGATTTATTTCTGGCTGCAATCTTGGTATTCATGGTTTGTTCAGATAGTAATATCCGAGTTCCTTTACTGAGCTGTCAACCATAGCCAACCCGCCCCTTTCCGTCACCAACACTGGTGCCATCACCGTTGGAACCCAACTGACCCTCAGCTCCCCTGCTATAAATAGCTCTATCTCTACTGATGTATGGCGGCTTTTAATGCGGAAAATACGCCACGTTTACTAACTTTTTTGTACAAGTCATTGTTCTGCCAAATGATGGTCGGGGGCATGCCCACAGCCATCCCGCTTGCGTTCAACCAATGTATCGTCCCAGCTGGTATTGATGGCCCCGTTGCGGTCTTCGTTACCACTGACGGACAGCCTCTTGCTAACAATGTCGTCGAGCGTGCCACCACACAGTTACTTGCAGGACCCCTTCTAACGTTTATCGATAGCACTCCATCGATGTTCGGCCAAAGCGTCCGCACGGCCACTGGTAGCGGTAGCGCGACAACTAGTGCTTCAACGCAGACTATCACCCCCGACCAAGCGCAGTCCTTAATGGCGAGCATGTCATCTGCTCAGGCTTCGGCACCGACCGCTGCCTAGCTCGTTCATCTTTGAACTAGGTCTGAGAGGTAGTCAGTTGGAATAATTCGTGGACAATTTTGGTTGGGTTGCAATTTCATTTTGAAGGGGGCGATTGATGCGCACTTTTATACTTGCTTGGCGGGTGATCCCTTTCCCAGCTGACACTTTTTTCTCGTGAGTACGTAGTAGTTATTTTCATACCTCTCTTAGCATTCGATATCACGATGCTGAAAGGTTTCGACTTCTGTGGATAGATAAATACAATTGCGTTGGGAATATGCATTATTTCGCTAACTGGAATTACAAGGCAATAACCGTTTTACAGACAATTTAATCATCATCACTTTCCTCACTCGAGGTGTAATCATCCTCATCCTGACTGCCGTCACCCTTTCCTGCAGCGAACTGATTCAGTGACATGGGGTGACCTCCCGCATGTACGTGCCCCGCCTCGGGCTCCGGTGAAACAGCTGCAGCTAAGAAGTCATCGTCGGATCCTTCGCCTAAGTGTTGATTCAACTCCGCCTCGAACAGGTTCATGTCAATCTCCTCCTCGTCTTCGCCATCCGCATCCGCATCGTCTACGACCACTGGAGCTGAGCCAGCAAGGTTCACCTCGTCCCAGTCTTCCTCGGAGTCAGATGGGGCATTAGGTGGTGGCGATACTAGCCGTGGGCCGGGTGGATGCGACTTGCTGTGGGAAGTATGTGAAGAAGCGTAAGCAGTCGGAGCTTGTACGGCGGCGGACGAGCCTGGCAGTGCTAGTCGCTCGGACGGTGGTGAGGGCCGACTGCGTTTAGCTCTAGCAGGTTGTCCGAATTCCAAGTCCTCTTCATCTACTTCTTCGGCAACATGCTCCTTCTTAGCCCGACCTTTACTTCGCCCTGGGACTTTAGATTTAGGGGGTGGCACGTCTGGTACCTTGGTTTTTACCGGCGGATTAGTTGAGCGTGCTCGCTTGGTTTTAATTGGTACAGGGGCGGGCGAAGGAAGTTTGGCGCGGATAGGAATATCTTCTTCCTCCTCTTCTTCTTCCTCTTCCTGTTTCTGCATGGTAATAGTGTGAGGAACGATTTGCTCGAATTCGTCATCAGATTCTCCATCCGCGTCTTCGTCCAAACCTAGAAGGTCCCGTTCTAGCTGAGCTGCTGCTAAGTCTAAATCTCGAGTTGGTTGTTTAATAGGAGATTGAGTATGAAGAGGTAACGCTTTAAAGTTATCTCTGTCAGTGATGTATGATGGGAATGTACGACAAACGTACGCGAGGCGGGCAAGCGACCGGGGGTCATGGTACTCTTCCGTTCGTAGGTCAAACTCACATAAGAGTCTAGCTTTTCTAGAGTAAAACTCTACGAAATCGGGTCATGTAAGTCGCATAGTGGTGGATGATGATGAATGATTATCCCACCTCCGTCTGTTCGTCATATATCAGAACACAATCCATCTCTTTCGCAGGCGCCTCACGACCTACAAAGACATGACCCTCCCCAGCCTTTCACAAACGTAAACAACCAGAAGCCAAAGACATAAGATAACGCACCTGCGAGCTGGCGTGTTCTACGGTGACACTTGTCAGATCTTGACCTTTTTTAACCTCGATTGTCCCCGGTTTCGTAGAGTCGATGGACGGTGGCTTGAAATTATCTAGTTTGGAAATAAGAAATTATGGCATCGAAAGATGGGGAAAGTTCACAGCTACGGACAACGAAAGGAGTAGAAGTCACGGTCTGGGATGGAACGTTTTGTAGTTGCGGGAGCACCTTTTCGTGCCTTCAGGGCGCGACCAAGAGAAGTACCAATGTCCACTTTTCGCCGACCATGAGCAGGCATCCATGCGTTATCAGCTATAGTAGTCATGACAGTTCGGGTACAAAAGACAAGTGCAGTGACCGTTGATAGTCACAAGTCTCTAGATAAGGCTCAGGCAATTGTGTGCAAGACTTCGTCTGCGGGTTGTTCAAGCCCGTAGTATAGCAGTGTCAAATTTTCGAAAGGCAGAAAGCAGGATTCGAATCCAAGGACACGGGCCTGAATTGATATTTTACGATTTTATTTATGCTTGTTTTCCAACGTCCTCTTTAAACCTTCTTTAGGATGGATCCCCAAGGTTTCTCTGGACCTTCGGAAAAAGTGGTAAAGCCTCTGACGCCGGAAGCTTTAGCTGCCTTTAATGCAGCAGCGGACAAAGCTGGCGTCGTTTATATCTCACGGATACCACCCGGTATGCGACCTACGAAGGTACGGCATCTTATGAGTGCACACGGGGAGATTGGTAGGGTATATCTCCAACAAGAGGGTGAGCAAAACTTTGCCAATTACTACATAGCGCTCATATGGAACAGATGCAAAGAGTGCGTACCTGAGGCGGAAGTATACTTCTACCAAGAAGGCACATTTTACGGAAGGGTGGGTCGAGTTTAAGGACAAGAAGGTGGCTCGGTCTGTTGCGGAGATGTTAAATGCACAACCTATTGGTGGGAAGAAAGGTACGAGATGGCGAGACGACGTCTGGACGATGAAATACTTGCCAAAATTTAAGTGGAATATGCTCACTGAGCAAGTCGGTGAGGACATTAATTTTATATAGTCGAATTAATCACATATAAGTTGACCTACAGCACACGAAGCGGCCATACACGCTGCTCGGCTACGGGTAGAACTATCACAGTCGAAGAGCGAGCAGCGGGACTATTTAAAGAATGTTGAGCTCGCTCGCGTGCTCGACAAACGCGCGAAGCGGAAAAGGGAGACTACGGGAGAGGATACGGTGATGAAGGAAAGGCCAAAGAAAGTAAGGAAAGAATACATTGAGCAACGAGGATCGGAAACCGACGGTCAGCTGGAGAGTGTATTTGGGAGTATCTTTTAGCTTTGCTCGTCGTTGAGTGCACGGACCCTTTGTGAGCGGACATTCGGAGATAAACGGAGTTTAAAATTTATTAAGTGGAAAAAGTGGGCCGAAAGCAGGTCCTACATCGCGAACACTAAGCGTGTAAGGAAAAGTTGAGCTCGTTGACGTAGCCGACGTCCACGCTCTTCTCGCCATTGTGTCGCGATCCTCAAGAGGTCTGTGCTTCCATCATGCTCGACCTCTCTCAGTCACAGGCTCTGATCAGCCCTCTTGTTACTTCCTCTGTTCTTTCTCTCTCAGTTCATTCCTCTTTATAAGATGTCTTCCTGGTCTACTTCTGTTTATCCTCCTCCTCCACGTCGTTCGCGCTCGCGCTCTCCCCTTCGTGGCCCTTATCCCCCAAGGCCTGACCCTTCTTACCCCCAAGACACTTATCGTGCAGATTGGGATGCTTATGACAGGGACAGAGCATGGGCTAACTATGAAAGAGAGAGAGCTGCCTATGAGTACAGTCGTCGTGGACGGAGTCGAAGTCCTCTTCCTGACGAAAGTAGGTGTTTTTTTGTGTTCCCGTTGTTATGCAGCCATGAAGACCAACACAGGTCGGAAACGACGTCGGTCTCTGTCTCCATATGAACGCGACAGGTATGATCCGAGACCTCGTTATAGCGATGACTACGGTGCGTTTCAAGAACGCCTCTGTCACCATGGTCCAACCGACATCTTTTTGTTATAGATGCACATTCTCGCGCGTACGGTTATTCGTCACCTCGGCGTGGCCCATTCCTTCCCCAGCATTTAATCCCTTCAAGACGCGCTCCACCGGATCCCCATACCTTTGACTATCCATCGTCTTTAAAGCAATACGCTGAATGGTTTAGATACTTTTATCCTCAACAGGCCATCGAAGAAGACAATGCAGACAAAGCTGCAGAGCAAGAGGCTGGGGACGGTTCGAAACCTCGCAATGGGATCAAATCTCGATGGGAGAAATATAAAAAGGAATTTTCCGCCAGCCAGGTTAGCACTGTCCCCGATCTATTTCGTGCTTGCTTCTGTCATGTATCACTACTTCAATACTGCTCTACGCTCTTATGGATCGATACTTAAACCAACATATGACTAAACGCATTTGTAGCTGCAAACGATGTTTGAACATCACAGGAAATCTCCCTGGTTCGCTGAAAAGTATAACCCCGCACCCGAATTTCAAGCTTTGCGCACAAGGGTAAGAAAGGACGGATGGAAAGGACGCCTAAACTCCTTCCTGTTTGACCTGGAAACTGGCAAATTCGACCCGGACTTCAGCGAACCTGACGCCGAGCCGCCTACTTCACCCGTGAAGGAAAGCGCAACGAACGGGGATAATGTAACCACGGACACCAATGGGGTGGTCGTTTCTGCAGAGGAGCCAAAGCCGGGTGGGGGCGATGATGAAATGCAGTTCAATATGGATGCTGAAGAAGATGGCGGAGATAATGATGCCAACAGGGTAGAAGCAAATGGCAAACCACCCTCCGACAACAAGCGTGCTACTCGCGGTGAGGAGATTTCGGTACCTCCTGAGGGTAACCAGGTAATGATCCGTACTATCCCTCCTGACATTGGGCGTGTCAAATTGGAGGAGGTGAGTGCTCCTAAATGCCACAGTCACGGTTTAGGTGGGTCTTATTCGACGTTTAGGCCTGCGGAAAAGTACCGGGTTTCATGTATCTCGCCTTGGGCGATCCTTTACAAAAGCGAAACTATTATCGGGCTGGTTGGCTCAGGTTTCGTGATGACGCCGACATGTCAGTCGTGATGGCTGAATTATCGGAGAAAAAGGTCTGATATCTCCTCTTCCTCTGGACTGTTTCTCACACAAAGTTCAGATCGAAGGCTTCAAATTGCACGTCACGCACAATGTCCGACCTTTTGTCAATAGAATTCGCTATGCACCTGAAGTCGCCAGTAAGCCTGACAGACTAGACAAGGACCTTGCCAACGTCAAAGTACTTGCTGCGATTCTGGAGGATGAATATCTCAATCTGCACAGGATGAAAATAGTCAGAACAGAAAACAGGGACATCATTGCGGGAGTCGGCGAAGGTGTCAAGGTCGATGGCCAGACCGATACCGTTATGACTGATCTTGTGGCTCCTGACGATAACGATGATGATCTAGAGCCAAGAGAGAAAGGCACTGAGGCCGTGGAACGCAGGGTTGAGAAGATAATGTCGGACCTGCGTGACGAAAGATTGGTCGACGTAAATGACGAAAAGGCTTATGAAGCTAAAAAGGTAAGCCAGGATTTGTTACGTGTTTATCGTGTTACTTATTGAACTATCGTAGACGGTAGTATCGCTGGACTTGTATATTGCATACCTTCGCGCTGCGTTCCACACATGCTACTATTGTTCCGTTGTAACGGATCATCTTGAGGAATTACAGCGTAAGTGTCTGAAGCACGCGAGGAAGCCCTTATCAAAGATGTTGCTCGAGGAGGTGAAAGCGGAAGCCGAGAAGGTAGAAAAAGAGAAGAGAGTTAACGAGGACGACAAGGAGCTTATTGAAAAGGAGACTCCAATAAAGGAGAGAACTAATGAAAACAGAGACTGGAAAAGAAATGGTATGTGTTAGAACGTCGTTTCTGCTCGCCCATTTTTACATTTCGATAGATGAGCGCTGGCTAGAATGGCTCGATTCGAAAGTAGCGCTGTTGATCAATCGTAACGGTGTGGATCCGCGCGATTATGGAGGGAAAAGCTACGATGAGTGCGTGGAAGAGAGGATAATAAATTCCTTGTTACTTTCTGACGGACTACTACAGCGAGCTGACCAAAGCGGTCGAACCCTACATCAAACAAGAAGACGAAGGCAAATTCAGGTGTAAAACTTGCCAGAAACTCTTTAAAGCCACATCCTTCGTCGAAAAGCATATCGCGAACAAACACTCCGAGCTTGTCAAGCACTTGGAGGATGTAAGAAATATATTTCAACCCTGCGTGTTCACAATGCTTACCTTGAATAGGTCCCTTATTTCAATAACTTTGCTCTTGATCCGCATCGCATTCAACCGTTCTCTCATCCTCCTCCTCCTGTTGGTAACAGTCAGGCACCACCTCCACAGGCGTACGGCATTCAAGGTCCTACGAGTTATCACGGGCCAGGGGAATACGGCCGACCTGCTGCACATTACAACGCCTATCCACCAGGTGGCTACCCACCTGCTTACCTTCCCAATGGGGGCTATTGGGACCAGTATGGACCCCAACAGTATGGACAAGTGCCATACCCGCCTCCGCTTCAAGCTCGAAGAGACGAGGCTACAACTGCCAGACGCCTTAGTGACCGCATAAGTGGATATGCGCCTGGATATGATCAACCTCCGGAACCCGCCGTCGTGCCTGCAGCAGCAGGTCTTCCACCAAAGCCGATGGCGGTCCTTGAGCCTGGCCCTGTTGGAAGGAGGGGTCGTGGTATAGGCGGTGGGAGTGGTGCACCTCCACCTCCACCTCCCGATGCAAAGGAAGATCCGAGGGCTGCTGCTGGGAAGAAAGTCAGTTACCATGATATGGACTTGGTCGCTGAGGGTGACGTTGAGTTGACCTATTGAATTTGTATTATATATCTATTGTTTTATAATTCTGTCATATTCATCTATAGTTCCTCTTTTCTTTTTTCTTTTTTCTTTTTCTTTTTTTTTTTTTTAACTGTTTTCAGAGAAATTTATGTCGTCCGCTTATGTTTGGTTAGGCTTGAGTCTTACGCCTTGTACTATTCAAATTGTAAGGCAAGGTCCCTTAATACTGCTTAGGCTTTGCGCTTAAAACTGGGTCGTCTCTTCATTGTCCTTATCGGCTGAACTCGCTGTCCTCTTCGCTTTTATACTGTCTTTTCCTTTCATTTCCCGGCTAACCGGGTTGAGACACTGACCTCACCATGAGTGGAACACAACTAGCCGTGCTTTCACCATCATCGCCCGGGACAGACGGATATGAACGAGAGTATGGCATGGTTCAGGATGCCGTAGTGATAGATATCCCCCTCTCCAGTAAATTTGGCTTTGCATGGCCGAATGAACCTTGCCCTCCTGTCCAATCGCCGCCTTCCGCTGAACGCGCCGATACGCTCAGCTATTCGGAAGAGGAGAGCGAATCAGAGGGTGAACCATTACCACCTACTCGACAGCATTGTACGGAAAACCAGGCAGGCAGTCATCTCTTCCCTATGATAGCACCAGCGCTACCTCATGGTCATCCCAGATTTTCTCGTGCCTTTTCGATGCCACTACCGTCGCAGCTGAATCATTTGCAGAATCCCATGAGAAGTTCTTCGTCGGCCACCGTGCCTCTTGCCGGGCTACAGTCTCCCGAGTTTCCCCAATTTCGTGAGCTTTCCTTAGAGCTCGCTGATTCTGTTCAGATGGTGATACAAACCCTGCTTCAAATATCTCCGTCCCAAGTCTTGGATCCGGCCAAGGAGCAGTTCTCCGCTTGTTGCCTTTCTGTTCCAACCCCTTCAATGTCTGCCGTGTTCACGTCCATGAAGAATATGAACTACATTTCTGCTAATATGGCAAATTTTTATGCTGAGCAGAAATTTGGCGAAGGCCAATTACATCCCGCCCAAGAACGGTTCCACGCCGCCCACAATGTATTCGATATCGGCGAAATGTTACAAAGCGTCGGAGATGCGCTGAGCGGAGTAGCTGCTCATGCTGGCGTAGACTTGGTGCTTTTCCATGGAGATGTTGGCATGAAACATGTATCTGTGTGGGGAGATGAGAACGGCATTTCTTATGCTTTGTCGCATGTGAGTGCTGGAGTTGCCCTATTTGATTCAATCTGATCGGTGGATAGATTATCCGACAAGTCATGGGCACAGCGCACCGGGGTGACACCATTGAAGTTGGTCTGTTCATCGCAACTGCTGCTCTTGATTTTCGAGAAACGCCCTCGGTTGCAGAAACATCAACTTCGGCCGATGACTTCCCTCTCAGCCAGTCACCCATCGAATTTGAGGGTGCATTGCGATGTACCTTTGATATCGCCCACAAATTTGTGATGTCGGACGTGGAAAATTTCTCATCACCACCATCTCGCGCGCAACCCCCATTCAGGTCATTACTACTTCGACGCCTTCTTCATCATATCCGAGCTTCTCTTAGGTCTGACTTGCGACCAAAGACGTTCTCCGTTGGGCGTGCATGTGAGTTGACAATGACGTTAGAACGGGAAGCACTATCTACCGTCAATACTCCGTCAATGGATCCTCATCGTCCTTCACTTCAATCATTATCTGATGCCCGTATCACGAGCGAACCGAGCTTGGACGAGCTGACACAGTTTGCGGAGAGTTTGAGGGGAATGAAAGTCAAGCTCTATGCCAGTTCCAAAGGTTCATTTGCACATCATCTTACAAGTTATCTGACTGCTTGGGGGTTGGACGTTAGTCATGTGTCTTCCGAGCTAGGAACGGAAGGAAGCACAGGTCAGTCGGAAGGACCAGCCCATAATCCAGGGTTGGGCCTTAGGTCAGCATCTATCGACCCATCACTAGCAACTTATGGTGGACTGCTGGAGAATTTAACACCTAGAGTTTCCGTTGCGCAGATCGAGGCGCGACCACATGTGTCTTTCATCTTCATCGATGATGATATTGGCGTTCTTCGGGAACGACTCAAGGAGCTCTGTACAGAGCAACCTCAACACCTGCATATTAGTTCACGAAAGCGTCCATCTTTGGCAGCTAATCATCGACCTCGATCTTCTCCTCAAATTGCTCGCGGTATAGGTCAATCCCCATCCGCTACCTTATCTCCACCCCCGGTCGTTATTGTGCATTTTACAAGTCTTGCCAATTACAAACTAATCAGGGGTGTGATACAATCGGTCCTTGCATTGTACGCAGGCTCCACGGCTAGTCTACCCGAGGTTATGATCATTCCCAAGCCTGCGGGACCCCGCCGTTTTTTGACGGCTTTGCATACAGCCGTTACAAGACCGACGGTGGACCCTTTATTTTCACCTATTGCAACAACCCCTACAACTCCGGGTCTAGTCTCTGGTAGTTCCTTCTTCAACGATTTCACCAAACCAACCAGCAGGCCGTCGGGTACCCGATCCAACTCAGATCGGTCAAACCGATCTAACAAAGATGTGTCAGGAGACCATCACTCTCATCCGCCTCCATCACCATTGGCCAAGCCAGACAACATGGAATATTTCTCAGAAGCAGCGGTCAAACTAGGTTCCTCGCCATCATCAGGACTCGTCATACAAAATCCAGATGGGCAACCCGCGGGTATCTTTTTTCATCCCCGGGCAAAAACGTCAAAAGTTCCGTCATCTAGTTTGCTCATGGAGCGAGACAAAGGACAGTTATTTGTGCCATCGGACCGTCGAGCCTCACTATCTCGCCAAATACCGGATCCTGAGGTCACATCTAACCTGGCTAATGTTTCCTTCTCGTCCCTTCATGCCGCATCTGCTTCTTCGAAGCCTCTTCAACAGGGGACGGACCCCAAGGTTTCACAGGACGAAGGGTCAACTCTAAACCCCAAGTCCAGAACGAAAAGTGTACCTGGAATGGACAACATCAATCGCAAGGTAACATCACCTCCGGGATCACCTCTAAGCGAGAATCGCTCCCCGTCAAGTACCTCTCGACGAATGTCATCATCAAGACGCCCTAGCGTAGACAACAAGGCTCCGACGCCCGCACAGGGTGGGCCGAAGAAAGGCAAAGGTGCTCCGGATTCAAATATAGTTCCACCTATCAGTGTTTTGGTTGTCGACGGTACGTGTACCTTTTCCTTGGAACCCAAATTGCATTGTAGCGATCATGCCTTTTCGATTTTACAGACAATCCTATTAACCAGACCATTCTTTCCACGTTCATGAAAAAGAAGAAAATCAAATACGACGTGGCCAAGAACGGGCAGGAAGCTGTGAATAAGTGGAGGACTGGAGGCTTTCATCTTATTCTGGTAAGTTCTCAGGACACTTTTTTGCAAGACACTTTTTATTGATTCACTCCTTAAGATGGACATTCAAATGCCCGTCATGGATGGCATCCAGGCTACAAAGGAAATTCGGCGGCTAGAGAAAGTAAATGCGTTAGCAGGTTATCCGCCTTCTCCTCAACTTGATGAGCCGCAAACACCCTTACAAACGCCATCCGATTCTCCCACTGAGAGCCGATCAGCGTCATCACCATACCGATCGTCAGTCATTATCGTCGCTCTTACTGCGTCCTCCCTTCAGAGCGATCGAGTTGCTGCCTTAGCTGCGGGTTGCAACGATTTCTTGACAAAGCCAGTGTCTCTGCTCTGGTTGAATAATAAAATCATTGAGTGGGGCTCTATCAAAGCTTTGCAGATGTGGGCCGATCTTCGACCAGACGCTGTGAAGAGCATAACAAGCGGGCAAACTGCGCAGGCTCGAAGCGTTGCAGAGCGCCTGCATGTACCTCAAGGCCGGACTGCACTTTCTCCCAGTCGTCCAACAGGGACCGTGACGTCAACTGTAGTCTCTAAGAATGCCGTGGTGGCGACTGGCTCATCAATGCCCACAACGTCTGCTTTCTGGAGTCCTGTACAGACACCGGCCAATCAATATCCATCTCCTATGAATAACCTGGGTCTCGTCCGGCCAACTACTGTCCTAAACGGCGGTACGCAAGCTTTTACGCCATCATGACCATGCTTTAACTTATGATCATAGTGGCCGCACCATCAGAATCTAGTACAGATACGACTTCTGATGTTCGACCTCCGGGTATGTTTCGTTTTTCAGAGGCTCTTAACGCAGAATAAAGGACACGCCTTGGGACGCCACGAAAGCTAGGTGAACAAGGGAATGACTACGAAACTGAATCATGTTTAGCCTTCGGAGTACCTGCACCGCTGGTCACGTCGTTCCTGCTATCATTTCCTTCTCTTGGGGGGGTTGCCGGGTTGTGATTATACTTACTCTCTGATTGGTTAACGGGCTAGTAGCTCGTAGGAGTTTTTTGTTTTATTTGGGTATTAGGCTACAAATGCAATGGTATTCGGATACTTCCGAATTTAGTTCTCCGCCGAACCTTATACCTTCGAACACCCGTTTAAAACTCCGCGCAGTCATTCTCTTCAAAAACCCCGGCGATTTCGTTTCTGTTGCAGAGATGAACGGTTTCAATGACTCCCACAAGAGAACCTCTATCAGCCAACTTTTAAACCCTGCAATTTCACTCCAATCTTCCGCTTATCCTTCCCCCCCCACTATCGCCGCAGGTCCTGCCCAAACTCACAACGAGCAACAAGGAGTTCCGCCGTTCCAACAGTCTTACGGTCTTCGAGCTGCCAGCTGGGACCGTCAAGATGAGACAACTGGACGAAACCAGGAAAATCCTCCAACTCCGTCACGTCCTTATCAGCAGATGCATCCCCCAGATGTCTTTGGAGATCAGCCATCCCGACCTATTAGATCCAGAGTAGATGACTCGAATGGTTTTTCTGTGGAAAATGCTGGGTGGCATCCTCCACCTGAGATCGCTAATATATCCTATGGGGCTCCCGTAATTTCACCGATGTATTCTGATGAGCGCACTGGTGAGTGGCTTATTTATTTTTATCCCCATTTCTATCGCTGACTATTCACACTCAAGCTATGACAGGGGATTACCCTCCTAACAGTTTGTCATTTATAATGTTCTGATGAATAGCCGCCCATTTATGTAAATCAGATAATTATAACCAAACTTATCAAGAGCCATCGACCTCTAATGTACCAGGTGCTTACTTACCTCCATATTCGAGGCTTAGTTTGTCTGATACATGATATACAGCTTGGCAGACAACTGAGAGGGCCTCTGTCCGACTTGCAGTCCGAGGGACCGTCCAGGAGCTACCTCCGCAGGCGGCTTATGGCATGCCTTCGCCTTACTATCCCCCTGCTGACGTCCCATTTGGTGGCCTTTTCCAACAACCTCTGGCACAAAAACGACCTCCGCCAGTCGTTGAGGATGCCGGGGCTCCTAAAACTAAGAAAGCAAAGACAAAGACTAAGCCAGTAGGAGATGGGTTTATTACCTGTATGTTCAGTGCGAATAATGTATCACAATTCTCACAATTGCCGCAGCAACGGCTTCTTCCAAACGGGGATATAATGCCAAGAAACGCAGCGAAGCCGCACAGATTGCGGCCCAAAATGGTATGTACTAACTTGCTAGTCGTAACTAAATTCTCATGTGTTGACAATAGCTCAATTAATGCCAACCGTTTCATACGCTCAGGTTCCTAGTGAAAAGGGGAAAGAAAGGGCCGCTAACGGTATTTCTTTCCCACCTACTCACTTGCCTCATTTAACGAACGTAATAGCCCGCATGAGAATCGTATCTGATGAAAGTACACAAGATCCTCAAGCTTCTGGCCCATTACACCCGGAACTTCAATTTGCGCGTTGTATGTCAAACCGTTACAAATCAGAAAATTTCCCCCGTTGTGTTTCATGCACTCGTCGTTGGGCTGGAGATACTTGTCGATTCCAGGGCATACGCTTTTTTTTGAAAGATATGCAGAGGAATATTGTCGGAATTAGTTTTGTAGAGAACCAGAAGCCAGACGCGCCGACCATGACATTTTCTACAAAGTGGAATGTACCACTTCAGCCGATACACATACGGCGGACAAAGGTATTTCACAAACGCACTTGTCGTAATTGTGCATAACTTGATTTTTCAGAGAACAATCGCCCAAGCATTGCTGCCCACGCTTCGCCAAGAACTTGAACACCTAAACATGGCAGAAATCATACGGAGGCCCAGGGAAAGTGAAGTACGCGCAACATGTGGTAAGTGAATTGGCACTATTTGGTTGGTACTTTCACTAATTCAATATATCGTCAGATACATGTATGACTTCCATATTTTCTAGCAGCTGGATGTGTCGGCTTTGTGGTCGTGAAGCCTGTGCTGAGTGCTTCGAACAAGTCAAAGGACTCACCGAAGACCGTGTGGGAGCTGGACAAGCCGAAATTGCAGCTTTGCAAGCTAAAAGAGAGAGGCATGCTCACAGTAATCCGTTCTTCTTATCGTGCACCCGCCGAAACGAACATGGAGCTAAAGACTTCTCCCCTATGTCACGATTCTGTAAAGACGAACTTTCTCAAGCTATCAAAGACATGGAGGCTTTACTCTTGGAGTCGAATGGAGACGATGTGCCCGTCGACGGGGCAATTGACCCTGCTTTAAATGGTCAGCATGTAGACGCGAATCCCACGACATCGGTAAATGCACAAGATCAGCCCATGTCAAATAATTTGAACACAGACAGTATAGTCCACACACCTTCCGACTCTTTGACAATGACTTCGACTGAGTCTGCCGGTGCCAATGTCCAAGCCGAGTCTTCGAATCCTGATGGTAACGTTGTCGCATCCACGGCCGGAGTAACTGACGATGAAATACCATGCCACGTGACGAGGAGTTTTATTGATTCTGAGCTTACAGAAGACGTATTTCGTCCCATTTGGGCTCGAGGGGAACCTCTTGTTGTGACAGGCTTGTTACCCAAGTTCCGGATACAATGGACGCCGGAATATTTTACGGAGAAGTATCATTCACAGTCTTGTCTCGTCATTGAATGCCAGACGGATGTGAACAAACGGGTCACTGTCGGCGAGTTCTTCTCTTGGTTCGGTAAATTCGAGGACAGAAAGGACTGTTGGAAGCTGAAGGTAAACGCATGTTTTCATCCATCAAGTGATTGGATTGTGAATGACTGACTCTTGACTCAGGACTGGCCTCCTTCAACTGATTTTAAAATGGCATTCCCGGAATTGTACGAGGATTTTAGTAATGCCGTTCCTGTGCCAAATTATGTGAGACGTGATGGCGCCTTGAACATTGCTTCTCATTTCCCATCCAATACGGTGGCACCTGACCTTGGTGAGCTATTTACCTATGTATCCGTCGGCTACTTAAATAACATATCAACCAGGTCCTAAAATGTATAATGCATTGCGTTCATCACAGGCAGTTGGTAGCAAAGGGTCCACCAGGCTGCACATGGATATGGCTGATGCGTTAAACATCATGACATATGCCTCTTCGACACCCGAAGGTGAACCCGGTTGTGCAGCGTGGGACCTCTATCGCGCAGAAGATTCTGATAAAATTCGGCAATTTTTACGAAAGAGATTCAAAGGACCTTTCCTACATGATCCTATTCATTCCCAGCAGTTTTATTTGGATGCTGCTCTTCGAAAGGAACTGTTTGATACTCTTGGCGTGAAGAGTCATAGAGTGTATCAACGACCGGGTGAAGCCGTTTTCATACCGGCTGGTTGTGCACATCAAGTGAGTAGTTTGGGTATCAGTCCCAGATGTTCACGGCTGACACGAATGTGCAGGTTTGCAATCTTGCAGATTGCATTAAAGTTGCTGTGGACTTTGTCAGCCCTGAGAACATCTCTCGGTGTGAAAAGCTCACGAAGGAATTCCGAGAGCAGAACCAGTCAATGGTATGGAAGGAAGATGTTCTGCAGCTCAGGACAATGATGTGGTTTGCTTGGTTGTCGTGTTGTCGTCAAGAGAGTTAACGCCGAACGTCGAACGCCGGCTGGCTGGAGATTTATTAAAGACTTTAAGCTTTGTACTTACATATGTCATGATACTATATCTCCCTATGAGCAAATCACCAGCCTCGATTATATCTGATCAATTAAACGGTATGCATGGTCTAACCAACAACCTTAACGACAACGGTGCCCCCATGGGCTAACGGATCCCTTTCTGGTCCCAACTCCTCACCAAACACGTCGGGCGTCCTTTCGAATGGCACAACGTTCTCTACCCGGGGTTTTACAGCACCAGTCATCGCCATCTCTAAAACAACACCGACAGAGTCCCGCACATCCTTCCCCTCCCAGTCCACGTCTTGCGTGACGCTCACCCAGGCATACCCCACTTTGGCCTTGGTTTTAACTTTGTCGTTCCCATCTTCTCCCTCCTTCACGCCACCCTCATCGCTAGCATCCTTCAAATCCCTGTCCCTGTTGCGCCCCATATTTCCCAACCTCAGCAGCCTCAAACCCGCCTTGAAATTATCCCCCGCACTTGGGATCGCACGCGCGGGTACGTCCCCAACGAGTGTCGTGAACTGTCTCCGCTTCGTGTTCCCCACACCCACCTTCAAAAGCCTCTCCCCGGCATCCCACACTTCCTTCCCTCCAATAGTGTCCAACACGGCGTCGAACACCTCGCCCTCGTCTGCCAGGTTTTCCATGACTCGCACAGCAGCCCTGTCTGCGTCTGCGTCCCCATCGTCAAATATAACCTCCTCACCACCCCACGCGCCAATACGCTCCTCCAGCTCCCGCATATAGTCACGTTCTAGTTCGCCATCGCCATCGCCAGGTCCAGGGGCATGCACGCAGACCCTCCAGCCCTTGTGGACCAGCATCTGGACCGCCACCGCGCCGGCTCCGTTGTGACCCCTTAGCACTAACGCCCTGCCCTTGAACTGGACTTGACGGGGACTAGAAATGGGGCTGGAACTAGAGGCGGTGTTAACAGAGGTGCCGGAGGGAAAGGAAAGGGTAACAGAGAATGTATGCACGGCACGATAGGCGGGTACGCCGCAGAGGGGTAGGAGGGCGAGTTCTTCGAGTGTTAAAGATTCGTTTGTGTGCGATTGAGTAGGGGATGATGGTGTTTGATCTGGAGACGGAGAGTTCGGGTTTAAGTTTGAGTCGTGTATTAGATGAAGAGCAGACATGCGTGGGTGAGGTACGCGATGTACTCGTCGCCGGTCCGTGACTATGAATTCGGCCAGAGCACCGCACTGCAAATATAGAATCATTACACGCCTTACAGTGACATGAAAGCTACCAAACACACCTTCCTGACATCCAGCAACCCAACAACCCACTCCCCCTTCCTGACAACTTCCTCCTTAACTTCCCACCCACACTCTAACACTCTGCCCACGAAACTCCGGCCGGGGATATAGCCTACCTCCAGCTTCCCTTTCCCCTTCGCCATCCCTCCGTTCCTGTTTGGGCCGCCCGCCTTCCCACTAACTAACCTCCCATCGACTCCGTCAACACCCACAGCCCACACTTGCACCAAAACGCTCCCAGCAGGAACGTACGAGGGTGGCGCACGATAACTGGTGAATCCTAGAGGACCCACGCCTGAGTTCCATCCTCCATCCGCATGGGCACCTTTTCTGCTTCCACCAATGGTCCTCCTCCCCCAAAGCCCCCCGAAGCCAAATACCCCACCGGACCTCTCTTCACCTAGTCCCTTCACAACTTCGATGCTTGCCATAGTCGTTTGCGCCACGCCCGAACGTGTCAGGTCCACCTTACCCTCCTCACCTATCCCCGTCCCTGGGGCCTTGGCGACCCCAATGGAAGTAGGTGGGGCACGGGGGAGGACGAGGGAGGTGTACCCAGGAGTGCCATGTGAGGGCAGGGAGGGAGAGTAAGAGGGAGTACTTGCAGGAAGGGCGGATGTTTTTGGGAGTGTTAAGGAACGAGAGCGCTGGCGCCTAGGCTGGGGATGTGTGGATGGTTTAGGGTTTGCGCGAGATCTGGGCGGGGTGGTACTCGATGTTGAACTGGAACGGGTTAATGGGGAAGGGGTCGTTGAGGACATTCGTTCATGTCTCTTTTGTGTATGGTGTGATTGAGAAGTAGCGGCTGCACGTAAAGGATGCGGACTCGATATTAAAACATTACTTCTTGGAGGATGGGTTCTGTGCTCGGCCAGGGCCGCACCCTCGTCCTCTTCGAGAAGGGCAGTCATGCTGGTCATGATACTGGGTGTGCACATTGATTTTGTTTTGGCGTAGTTGGAAGTTTTACGTACGGGGATGAATGACGGTTCTGGTTTGCGCTTTGGTGTGGGTTGGAAGACGTCTGTGCTAGCAGATCGAGTGGTCGGGTTGGTCGAAACTGAGTTAATATCTTCGAACAGGGACGATATTGAAGTACCGGTGGAAGCTGAAGAGGAATCGGGTGCTTGGGATGTAACGGTGGACATGAAAGACGACCTGGGTGTGTAAAACACGTCTTGGTCCGAGTCGTCATCGTCAGATTCCACTGGAACTTGCGACTGTAGCTCTTGTTCTGCAGCTATACGCAACATCTGAGACTTTGTAGAATAATAATCGACTTTCTCTGGAGGGAATGAGTAAGTCTGAGACGGTCTGCCAAGAACACTCTGTAATAGAGTCGGTTTGGCCATAGAAACTTTCGAAACAACGATAAACATTTAAAAGTCTCAGATAAGTTCTACAAAGCTTTCGGAGGGACGAGATCTCTTTAATAAGCACTTGCTTTGACTTTAGGAAAGTACGGGTCCTGTCCAGAAATGACATGTCCGGAACGTACTCGACAACCATCGCAAAGTGGTACATACTCATCTTGTACTACTAGTAACGCGACCACCGCTTATGATGAGGTCGAGCCCAACGATCGAACCTCTCATCGATCTCATCGGCGGGTCCGAGATTGGTGATCTGTTGCCTGCATTAGCAACTGGGCAGTGAGAATGTGGTCACCATGAAGATCCCCTCAGTCATCCACATGCATCCACACCCAGCATCCTGTGCAACTGTCAGACAAGAACCCAAGTGAGTGGTGCTAGGCACACCTGTTAGGGCTGTAGGTACCAGAAAAAGCTAATATATCATTGAGGTCAAGGGATGAAGTATTTGTAGACATTATGAGACCTTTCAAGAGGTAAGACTTACAGCACTAAATGTTGTGTTCTTGAAATTTCATCATTGCTAGCCTCAGATCTATGCTCCCAAAGATTCTGCCAACAACATTGTTTCATTCTCAGCCCAATAAGCTTTTGCTTCCCTAGAATTATGAGCAGGCAGAGACATGATGGTCACAAGTTGTGCACAGAGGGCAGTCAAGGTAATTGCAACAAGCAAGAGTTTTCATCAATGGTGGAGAGAGGGATCCAACTCATCATTCAATAGCATTGCCATGTGTAAGTTGAAGCTCTGCTCACAGTTAATAAGCTGGCACATCAGCAACATCTTGCAATTTGATTTACACATTCCAGATGTGGCTCTAAACTTGAACAAATTGAGCTCACAACAAGAAAAAAGTCTCAGACAAGTTCTGGTATGACACAAAGCTCTCGGAGGGAACCAAATGAACGAGATCTCTTCAGTAACCACTTAGAATCGTGCTTGACCTTGGGAAAGTATGGGTCCTGTCCAGCAATTCAATGACATGTCCAGAACGTACTCGTCACTCACCGGTCGTCGCTCGACAACCATCGCAAGATGGTCTTTTACATACATTCCATCCACAACCACATCATACTCATCCTGTAACACGTGTTGAATGGATATAACAGCACCATAGACCACTGCTTACGATGATCTTTGAGTACAACCACTCCCTTGTTTTCATCTCGTCCACGTAGATCCAAGCCAGATTTTTTGAACGCGCTTTGAAATCCAGTCCTTTCCTGTGCTTGCGCCTCTCATCTTGCCTGTCGAGGTACCGATGCCAGCTCTTCCATTGATAATATTCCTCGTCTTCAAAGAACGGGTGTATCGTCCCTTTATGAATAGCAGCCCAGGACTCGTGGCTCTGCGCATCCGTGTCAACTTCTCTGTAAGGAAAACAATGTGTATCGTAACCTTGGAATGCTCGCCCTTGCCAGCAGACGTGTCACCGCGACGGTCCCTACAACTTAATTCAAGAGTATACTCTAAACCATACCATTCATCGTTGTGTTGGGATGCAGCTATGAGTGGAGATACAAGTGATGCACCGTTGGTGATATCTGAGATGAGAGTATCGTAACACTATGAGGTGCAGGTGTTCAGTCTGTTCGCATCAACGAGACAACCACGCACAATAGGTCGTTCTGCTTTCTTTCCATCTCTAATTCCTTGCGATTGTGGTCTAGCGTCGTCATCGTCCTGGTGGCCATAAACATCGTCTCGGTATTGATCTTGTTCGTTCGGCTCGGTCATACGAGACAACAAGAGATTACTAGCCAAGTCCGGCGTCAACGGTGGAGTCTTATCCAGGTCGGAGACAGTGAATGTAGGTGACGAGGTATTGGCAGAGACTGTAGACGATGCATCGGAACTAGCACGAGTGAGATTCGTGATGACACGTTTGACATGAAATTTCAGAGAATCTGTAGTAAGGCCAGAGGACAACATTTCGAATTAGGTAGCCGTAGCAGTAGTGGTTGAAAACAGCGAACTAAAAGAGTTTTTGTAACGAGAAAACAAGTTAACTTGACGACTTGGTTCAATAAAGAACAGAAAAAAAATATCACAGAAAAAAAAAAATCAATCTCTGTCGTTTAGAAACGAACCTAATTCTTCGTCGAGTTCTTGTTGACTTTTCGTTGGTCTTACCCTCGACTGAATCTTTCCCTTGTCCCGACCCGATCTATTTTATCACCTCGCATGCGTTTGTTCGATTCGCGGCCATTCGACCGGCGAGGTAGAGGGGCTATGATTCGTGACGACAACGAAGCTGGAGGACCGTGAATACGTATGTCCGATGTACGCTGCAGAAGCGTCTTTCCGTCACTTGCAATATAATCTGAACGCACCTTGAAAGGCTGCGATGGTGGCTCTTCAACGCTCTCTTCTTCCGCGAGAAACTCATCCAGTTCGTCATCGACCTATGCCTGCTGTTGGATCTGTTCCACCTCCCCCACATCTCTTCTTTTCCTCTTCTGCGTTCCTTCTCCTCTGTCAAGTTAACTTCCTTTCCAGCACCCACGTCATGCCTTTTGTAAAACTCGCTCTCATTCTTCGCCCACTTCTTCTTCACGTCTTCACCTCTCGCCCACCTCATCTTCATAGTCCCTTTAAACCCCTCACCCTACCCAAATTCTTGTTGATACGCTTCTCCGGGGGCCAGATTGCAATGAGTATCGGTTTCGACGTAATGAACCCATCGTCGTCTGGATCTTCCGCAGCTGATTTCTGCAGATACCTATAAGCAAGACGCGCCGTGGCTTTAGAGCCGAACACCAAGACGCAGGTCGTGTCGTCAACCCACTCGAGGCCCATCGAGTGGGTGTCAAAGTGAGTATTCGCGCCGTCGATAGCTGTGAAATGATCCATGAAAAAGTAATGTGTTTGACCGATGCGAAATGTCTAGCAGAGACATATAAATGGCTTTGACATTGACTATCTGGAGAATACATTACCTCATTTCGAAGTCCTCAATGTCCTTCTTGTCTCCGTTGTGTTTGCGCTTACCATTTTCGAGACCAACCCAACAAACTCTCACATCAGGCCTTATGATCGCAAACCTCGCCACCAGCGCACCTTGCCAACCCTCGCTAAAGACGATTCAGAGAGCAGATAAATTTTTGTGCTTCCGATCCGATTGACGAGCAACCCACGTTCTGGATCATTCGAGGGGTGTGTTGGAACTCGTTCTTCGTAGGCTACCGTGTCATCGTATGAGAAAAATGAAAAATCTGGGGAAAGATCGTCTGTAGAATAGTCCACGATTTGAGTCAAAGTTCTATGTAAAGAAAAAAGGCGTGCCACTGACACGAGCCGCTCTTCGAAAATACCATGACTGATGACGAAGCTGTAGCAAACAAGAACAAGGCCCACAGGAAAGATAAACGTCTGTTCTCTTTGTATTTTCCCTATTGATTCATGTCCTCAACCTTACGGGCACAGCATGGGACACGGATGATATTGACCAGTGAGCTATAGTATTTTCCTGACCGTCACGCAGACCCGCTCACGAAGTTCCACGACAGCGTACCTTGCTCGTGTGTTGTATCGAAAATGTATATCTGACTTCATTCACAGTGGAAAGTTGACCCGTTTCAACCGGAGGACAACAAGGCTGGCGCCTTCACTGAGGAGTCGTCTTTCGCCACACTATTCCCAAAATACAGAGAAAAATACCTGCGGGAAGTGTGGAGTGCTGTCACTCGTGCCTTGGATACGCATGTGGGTGGTCTGATAGGTGCGACGTGTACTGCAATGAACTGTGTTGTATTTACAGGGCGTAGCTTGCACACTCGACTTGATCCACGGTTCCATGTCTGTTCGAACGACACGAAAGACATATGACCCATATATCATCCTTAAAAGCCGGGATATGGTCAAATTGCTTGCGAGAGGCGTGGCCATCACTCAGGCGGTGAAGATTCTGGATGATTCCGTCGCCTGCGATATCATTAAAATTGGTACTTTGGTACGGAATAAGGAGCGTTTTGTGAAGCGCAGGCAAAGGATTATTGGGCCGGATGGAAGTACACTAAAGGTGAGTAGGCTCGTGGTCTCATGGAACATACTCTGACTGACGGGTTCTAGGCTATTGAGCTATTGACAGGATGTTATGTTCTAGTTCAGGGAAATACTGTCAGTGTTATAGGTCCGTACAAATCTTTAAAGGAGGTCCGGAGAATAGTGTTGGATTGTATGAAGAACATACACCCAATATACAGAATCAAAGTCTGTTCCATATTCTTGAAGTGGCCTCGCTCCTGTGCTGATGACTGAATAGGAGCTCATGATCCGACGTGAGCTAGCGAAAGACCCTAAGTTAGCTACAGAGTCGTGGGATAGATTTCTTCCAAAATTCCGTAAACGACATCTTACAACGCACGAGAAGACGGTCAAGAAAAACGAAAAGGTCGAAGCCCAAAATCAAGTACACAAGACCGCTGGCGTTGAAGGCGGTCCGTCAAGAAACGACAAGCCAGCAAAGAAAGTCTACACGCCGTTTCCACCTGCCCAGCTTCCCCGCAAGGTCAGGCACAGGCTATGATAACCGGCCCTCTGACCTAATCTATGTGTGCAGGTTGATCTGCAACTCGAGTCTGGCGAGTACTTTCTCAAACCGCATGAAAAGGAGGAACGTGCAACGCAACAGAGAAAGCAGAAAGTAGGCCCTGATCCTGCGTGCATCTATCTGGAACTTATGTCACTCGTAACAGCAAGCAGAAACCACAGCAAAACGACAGGCTGAACGGGCAGAAGCGTTCGTCGCGCCTACGGAAGCTTCAGCCCCCACGGTTGAACAAAAACGAAAGAGAATACGGCTTCCGCTAGAGAACGAAACGGACACTGGGCACTCGCACCCAAAGAAGAAAAAGAAGAGCGAACAGAGCGACTCTTGACTAATAATATCTGGGGATCGGGCGGGACTGCGTCGTATATCTCTGTTTGCCAGAGAAATAACCTGTTGTAGCTTCTAGCATATAATTTCGTGCACAGTGCTTTTAATGTCCTGGATACTATACTGGTACAGTCCCATGGAGGCGAAACGCCGGCTCGTACACACGGAATACAACCATGATACATAAAATAAGGAAATAAGTTTAATCATCCGGGAGCTCAAGCCACGCAGCAACGGTGTGGGTGTTAAAATACCCAAATCCGACTGTTTGCATCCTGGGACAGGCATCCGCAATGGTTTTTACGAAATCTTTCATTTGTCTAATGCTCATTCTCATCCACACATTAAACTTCACACTTTGAAGTGCAGGGAATAGACCAAGCCAACATGGGAGGACTGCCTTCATATTTTCCGTGAGGCCTTCGTGGAGGTTTCCCAAGTCAAGATGGGTGATATAATGCAGTCCACATTCAGGTCGGTTACGAGACGAGCAGCGTGCGGTCAAGTAAATAACATCGAGGGGAAAGGTGAGGTGAGTAATTTTTTCATGGTGACAAAGGACCGTGAGGATATTGAATAACGCCCTTGTGTTTCCAGCTGGAGAAAGACGAGGTGACCGGTGCTTGACTGTAACACTCTGCAGGGCCGGAAACATGTGAAGTGGCGCGAGCAAATGACATAGGTAACTCGCACTGGCGTCCAGGAAACTCATATGGGGAAGAGCTTCACGTGGAAGACGGGCAACATGTGCAGGGATGAGTGTAGGCTGGTCGATTGTCAACCTGACGATTAGGGGGTGGCGTAAAAGGAATCCGGATAACACATCAAATGGGAGACAGGTCGAGCAGATAGATAGGTGACGGAGTGAAGGTAAAGTGAGATGAGTAAGGATCTTTGCCCATAGATCTGGTTCGCGTGGAGAAAGAGAGAGGGTAAGGGTATTAACTGGGGATTTGTTCAAGGTGTTAACTGTCCAGTCGATGAGCTTTGGTGAAAAAACATATGTGTCATGTATTTCAACATGTCCCAAACGACTGAGAGTTCGTATTTCCGTCTTGAACGATGGCCACGCGTAGTACCTCTCCCACCCTGAGCCGCCCTTGATTGTAAGATTCTGGCATGTTTTATCAGCCAAAGTATCAACCAAAGTCCACAGGGCAATATGTGCCTGTCCAACGCTGAAATCCGAGTAGTATGGCTCATTGATCCCTATGTGTAACGTCACGGAATGCACAGATTGCATTCGCGATACCAGACGCTGAATTCCGCGTATCTGTCCAACAAACCCGCATGAAATACTACAGTCCAAGGACTGGATGGAGGTAATGAATGTGGCCAGTCGGAGGAACGGAAGAGTGCGATGTGGTACGCTGCAAAGATAAATAGCCACTGTGCCTGTGTTGTTAAGCCTTGTATGTATCAGCCTTTTATTAAGAAAGACATGTTGATATTTCCTACGTCACTCCACTATGACTTGCAGAGAAATACGCTCGAATACTGAAGTGGTGTAACCGTTTGCAAAGTAGGGCGAGCGAATATAGGTCAGAATGGGCAAGGTCTTTAAAAATCATGAGCAGAAGCTCGTTCGGAAGGTCCAAAATTCCTGCATGAGCAGATTCTGGGTCCAATGGTGTTATTATCCTCCGTGTCGTGCGCTTATTCTTTGCTTTGCTCTTTGCTTTTCTACGTGGCATAGTATTAATATGAGACTCGTTGGGGAGATAGGGGTCAGTGGCGGTACCGTGGTCACGGCCTATATATGATATCGATGATATCCAAATCCCCCTTGAAGATCCTTATCACTAATGGCAGGTTTCCCGTCGCTATCGATCTTGCCCGACAATTTAAACTCGCTGGTCACAGCGTTTATGTTACTGGCAAGTACACTTGTGATCACCTTGCAAAAGAATATCCATTCTGTTTTCAGACTCCATGCACTATCATGTTTGCAAGTTCTCTGTAGCGGTGAAGCACTCGTATTTTGTTCCAGCGCCCCGTTCAGACCCCACTGGCTTCATTGCCGGCGTAAAGTTTGCTATTCAAGACGCTAAAATAGACCTTATCGTCCCCTTACACGAGGAGATCTTCTGTCTTGCCAAAGCTGCAGATTCTGACCCTGAACTCTGTGGGAAACTCTTCGCGCCCCCATTCAATGTTCTCATTAAGCTGCACAGTAAGTGGGATTTCTCGAGACTCTTGAGATCCATAGGATTGGACACACCGGAGGCACATCTTTGTAGGGATTATGAAGATGTGAAACGGCTTGATCCACAGAAGGAATGGGCTTTGAAGCCAGTATTCGGTAGGGGTGCAACAAAGGTCTTCCATTTGCAGCCTGGGAAGCCACCACCAAGATGCTGTGAAGACGAGCTAGATGTGGGAGATGAAAAACATTATATCGCTCAGGAGTGGATAAAAGGCCGAAGATACTGCAGTTATGCGGTGGTGAGACACAGCGCCATCACCGCATTTGTAGTTTATCCCGTTCAGGACACTATTGACGGTACGTTGTTCTATTTCTTGCCAATCACTCTTGACTGGCCAACAGGTTCCTCGTGTGTCTACTTCCAAGCGGTAGACCAACCAAATATTCGCTTGTATGTAGAACACATTGTCAAAGCTCTGCCAAACATAACCGGCCAGCTTGCCTTCGATTTCATCGAAATAGGGGACCGTCTAGTCGCCATAGAATGTAACCCCCGAGCAACTTCCGGGATTCATCTGTACTCTGGCACACCCAATCTCGCACACGCGTTGGCGAACTACACAATCGCCGGACATTATCCACCCACAATCGCCGCTGTCAGACCAGGAGCTCGTCGCCAGCTCGCCCCCGGAATGCTAATGTGGCGGAGAACGAGGGAAGACCATGACTGCAAGGGTGCCGTTAGGGAGTACGTACGGCACATGATACGCTTGATCACTAGCAAAGACGTCATTTTCTCGAAAAAGGATCTGCTGCCGTCGCTCATGCAGCCATTTCTATTGACCAGCTACTATGAGATTTGCCGAGAGAAGAATTTGAAGCTCCCAGAGATGTTTCAATGGGACATGATTTGGGATCCGAAGGGAGACGAGTTAGCGCTGGTGCGGGCAATGCTCGACAGGGAGGAACAGGACGAGCGTGGAACGAGGAGTGAGGACAGCGGATTTGCTGAGAGTGGGATGGTGCACAAGACTTGAATGTCTTCCTCTAGTCTTATCGTCGATCTATTGTAATTAGCTCACATGTGTAATAGAATTTGCATTGGTTGATTACCACCCCAGGTATCAATAAAAGGACAGTGAGGCAGATTTTAGAAGAACTGGGTGAAATCATATGCATTACCACCTCCCGCTTCTCCGGTCTGACCACGTAACGCCGCCTTTTGAGGTTTACGGTTGGTCGCGACATTAGCCACTTTTTGCGTCCCCTTCACGGTTGCCGCTGGCGTCTTCGCTTGCTTCGTATTCGGTCGGCCTGGTTTGATTTTGTCGAGCGCCTGTGCTCTTGGTTTCTCCTGGGCCTTGCGAGAGGCAGCCATACGTGCCTGTTTCGAACCCTTGGGATTAGGCGCGAAAGCAACTTTTTTACTGGAAGGCGGGGGTGCTTCCTTTGCCCGTTTACGTTTACGTTTCTCGTGAGCAGGCGGGGATGGCTCTTCCACGATTTCATTTTCATCTTCCTCAGAATCAGGTGCTTCATCCATGACCTCATCTTCATCCTCCTCGGAATCGAATTCTTCCTCGTCCTCTTCACTGCCTTCCTGCTCGTTGACCAACTTCCCAGCGCTCTCAACTTCGTCGCCGTCATGCTCGCCGTCTTCACTATCATCCCCTCTGTCCTCGCTCTTCCAAGGTTCCTCAATCATTATCTTCCGGGTGTCAACTTCGCCGCATACGAACTTGACAAGCCCCCCACCCTTCCGCATTTCCTTTCGAGACTTGACCGTCAACAGGATACCATCATCCTTCGCATAGATTTCTGCGAGCTTGGTACCAGACGTGGCAACAGCAGAGGACGACAGCTGTGGGGTTGTATATCGAGGGAATTTGCCTGTGCTCCAGTCGCGGAGGACGATCCGAGATGCGCCACTCAGGTCAAGTGCTCCATGCTAAGACGCGAGAAAGCTTGTCAACAGCATTCGACGGGAAGGAAAAAGGAAGGGTCACCTTTTTGACGAGACTATGGGAACGCGCAAGGCTCGAAAGAAAAGCGTCGGTGTTACCTTTCGCGAATGCAGGGAGGTTGTATAAGAGCATCAGATCTTCCGTATCAGATCGGAGGACGATGTGAGCGACTAGATGGATCCGCACCATGAGAAATGTCTTCTCAAGAGGGGTGAAAAAACAAACCGGCCAAGGCTGGATCCTTCAGGCGATCAATTCTCCCCTTGTTTCTCAGTAAGATGTCCCGCGCACGAATTCCATCAATATACTCAGGAGACTTTTCTGGTGTTTCTGGTGTGATCCACGATAGACCGGGCGTGTCAATGAAACGAATCTGGTTCCCTGAAGCTTCGAGTGTAACCTCGTGAGGAAGCGTTGTCGTGGTGGGGCCCCGTGATGATGAAGAGAGTTTGTATGTAGGAAGGATGGGTTTCCGGAGGAGGGAGTTGATGAAGGAGCTTTTACCGACCTGCACATAGCAGTGTAAGTCCAATATCGGTTGACAGAAATGAGAGGCTCACGTTTGTGAATCCCACTACAGCCACTGTGAGCGGTTGCGTTCCTTCCTTTTCTTGAGCCCATAGTCCTAGGCACTCGAGAATAGATTCAACCCCGAGCGCATCGTCGTCTGGCTCTTTTGCTTTCCCCTTCCCTTTAATGTTGGGCTGGGTGGTGGTTGGTAAATGCGAAGACGCGACGCGGAAGAGAAACGTGGGATACTGAATTCTGAGCTGCTTGGCCCATAACAGTACTGATTCACGAGGACATGTATCTGCATGGCGAGTTATGAGAACAATTAGTACGGCAGTAGGACAAGCCACAAACCAATTTTATTGAGCACAAGGAGTATTTTTACACCTGGCTTGGAAAATGCAAGCTCCTCCAAGTGCAGGGACCTGAACGATAGAGGATCTCGAGCGTCGACCACTTCAAGCAAGACGTCCGCCTGGTCCAGGACGGACTTGAGGTTTGGAAGGTCGTGGTTAATTAACATGGGGACATCCTCCTCCTGTATCTGCTCTTCGACGACGACCTTCGGGTTCGAGCTAAATAGCTCCTTCGTACCAAGACTCGCGATACCGTCGAAATCATTCTCGGAACCTTCAGCGTCCTCGAGACTACTTTTATTTTTGGTCGCTTTCTTCTCGTCCTTTTTTCGTTGTTTTTCTTCCGCAGCCTTCGCAAACTCTTAGCAACAGAATGGCACGTCTACCTAACCACGACTCACCTTCCTGCGTTCCTCTGCAACCTCGGCTAAAATCTGGTCTTTGTAAGGGAAGTTGTTCGGGATACCGGGATCCTTAGTATGTTCTAAATTGAATGTAAAACGTGTCTGTCTTTTCTATAGTGAAGAAACGCACTGGACTTCCACTGTGGGTTTTTTTTTGCAGCCTTTTTACTTTTCTTCCTACTTTCCGCGACCTTTTTTTGAATCCTGGCTCGCTTGTTGGTCGAACCCCGATTACTGGTCTCTATTGATGCTGTCAGTATGAATGAAAACACCGAAGAAATTTGACACACTTTTTCGTATTCGAGGCATGTCGAAAGCTCACACGTAGCTTATGTAAGGAAAGCTCTACTCAACGCCGCGGATAATGCCGAAAGATTAAGTACATTATGGACAGCAACTTCGACTTTGATGTAATCGTTCTTGGGACTGGACTCACGGAGTCTGTCACCGCTGCGTGAGCCTTTAAGACATTAATCGTAAACTAATCGTTGAATTGTTAAGCTTAGCGCCCTATCCAAGGCAGGATTCAAGGTCGCACACATTGATTCAAACGTTTACTATGGCGGAGACGAAGCAAGTCTCTCTTTAGATGAGCTTATTCAATGGGCAGACGACCACTCATTAACATCTGATCGGGAGTGCCCTTACTTCTCCTCTCAAAAACTGAAGATCACGTCCATATCTCGTTCGTCGTGTACTCTACCCAACCTTCGTCAATATTCCGTATCCCTATCACCCTCTATTATTCCTGCCAGTGGACCGGCCATTTCGTCTCTAGTTTCTTCAGGCGTCTCTCGTTACAGTGAATTCTCACTTTTGGATCGTGTAGCCATTTACGACCAATCAGGCGTTATTAAACACGTTCCCGGTAGCAAGGCGGACGTTTTTAAGAACAAGAGCATTGACTTAGTCGATAAACGGAGATTGATGAGGTTCCTTATGTTTGCTGTTGGAGAATTCGAAGGGAAAGGTGAACTCGTCGGGAATGAAGAAATGCCATTTTGCAAATTTCTCGAGAGTACCTTTTCTTTCAACGAAGATATGGCAAACGCGATCGCATACTCTTTGGCTTATTGTGTCATCGCATCAGGTGAGGGTCTATTTACATTTGGCCAACGGTCACATTCATGAAATGCATTACATAGATCCTACTCTTCCCACTCTTCAACGTCTTCGTCGTTATCTCCGTTCCGCAGGGCGGTACGGCGCCTCCTCCTTTTTGGTTGGGCATTACGGTGGCCTAGGTGAAATAGCTCAGGGTTTCTGTCGGTCATCCGCTGTTAGCGGATGCGTCTACATCCTTGGCAAAAAAATTATTTCCATAGATCACGAACCGAAATCTGGCTCAGGATCCACTTGTCGATACGTATTAAAATTGGACGATCTTCCCCATACGCTTACTTGTGACTTGATAATTTCGTCAAGAAATTATTTACCCACCCATCTTGGACACGCCATGAAATATATGCCCCCAGCCGACTTACACTACCACACAAGTCCGGTGTCCGCCATCGCCAGAGGTATAGCCATCATTGACCAACCGCCTTTTGAGGGACTATTCGATACATCGGCTTTGATCTTTCCTCCTTCATCGCTAGCTACAGGATCCAGCACGACCTCCGTGAACGTCTTCATTACTGGTGAAAAGAGTAAATCCGCACCACATGGGAAATGTGTGTTGTTCTTGAGTTTAAGACGGTAAATTCTAACTTTATTTTAGTGATCGTATACCTTTCGATGCTATTACTCGAACCGACGTCCTCATCCCCCGAATCCCTACTCAGACCTTATCTGGATGCAACATTATCTTCATCCGATGGATCCCTAAACCAACCCCTATTTACAGTCTTTTACACCCAGGAATTCCCTCTACATGAGCCGCCTACTTTCGGCCCTGCACCCCCAACTTTTCTCGTTTCGCCCCTCACCTCGTGTCTCCTTCCAGAGTCTTCGGACTCAGCCACCACTAATGCGGAGACAATATTCTGGGAAGCGATAAAGGTTCTCAAGTCATCTGGGAGGCAGACCAGGGGCGATTTCACAGAAACAGTCAACCCTGGAAAAGTTGCAGCTGGGGTTGGGGATATAATAAATGACTTCTGGCCACCACTTGATGTAGATGTAGATGAAGAATGGTAAGTTTCTGGGCGATAAAACAAAAGCTTTTAATCCTTTCTACTCCATTCCTAAGTAGTGTTGCCAGCACAGCAAGGGTGAAGTTATGTCGTAAGCTTGTGTGAAGTCTAAATTATATATGCTGGATCGCACCCTCAGCGTTGTTTACTTTTCTCGTCCTTGACTGTCGTTCCGGTCCCTCTCACGCTCCCAATGGAATATCCAATAGTCCCCAGCATTACCAACGCTGCCCCAACCCACATCATCACCAGTCCATCTCGTCCGCCCTTTAACCAAAGCACGCTCATCACGAAACTCATAGCCTTGCGCACGACTAGAACGAGGGTCACGGTGAGAGAAGATACGCGTGTAGTCAGGCGATGGACGCCTGTCACGCACACAAGCTGGGTGATGGTGTTGAGGAGGAGAGGGAGAACAGTTCTTGGGAAGGAAAGGGAGGCATTCGGCATGATCGTGGCAAGTACTCGTGGTACAGCGATATATATCCGAGGACCTGAGTTTACAGATTGAAATTGGTTGAACAGATCGTGTCGGACAAAGAAGAACAAGGGGAGAGCGAGGAAATGGAGGTAGAACATTGATTCCTGCCATGGGGGCACGTCCAGGCTTGTGGTATGTTGTTTATTGTTACCGTTTTGTGATACAAGTGTCTGGGGCCGGCCGTAAGTTGCATAGGTTTTATCCTGTACCATTCCCAAAAAGCCCGAGAGCAAGAGTGCGAACAAGAGGATGGCTATTCCCGTCGCATAGGTATAGGCCGCTGCGTTAGTATAAATTTTAAGGTTGGTATCGGGCTTGGATGCCGAAAGAGTGGTTAGTATTACGCCTAGCGTAACAAGGATTACTGAAACGATCTGTGTTATAGAGTATCTGCAGCTTGCGTTAAAACGTTTCAAATAGAAAAAGAGAAACATACCGTCTACCGGCAACCGTCCAACCTAGGAGCATGCTGACAACTAAGCCGCCACTGCGGAATATTATATGAACAGACATTGGTATCTTATAGCCAAACGCTGCATTGTTGAGCAATGATATCAAGTAAAACAGGGTAACTTGTATGAGGTACGGTGATATTGGAATCCTGCGGGGTTTGAGTTGCGGAATGAGTATCTGCCAGCGGGTTGCTGGTACGAATTGGATATGCTTTGGTAGACCATGGAGAGATATAAGTGTGAATTGAATGAAAGTGATGAGAGAGCCCGAGAATGGGTATTGGGACGTGAGTTGCTCTAGAGTTACAGCGTTACTGTGTGTGTGTTCAGTATCGAAAAGGTGTACGAGATCAGACATGCTTACGCGCAGCATCCACCGAACACTAGAGACAAGGTAAGTACCCAAGACATACCTGTCGTCGTCGTCGTTGTCGTCGTTGTCGTCGTCGTCAGCCGTGTTCACTGTCAGCCCCCTCACCTATATAAAAGGCCAAGGCTGGTAAAATTTTTCTCATCTCGTGATTTCATCGCGTCTCTCTTTTTACGCGCGTTCCCCTTATAATATTTCTATAATATTTCTTGTCCCTCGACGGGCATTTACAATTTTTTTTTTTTCTTCCTCTAATCAATCCCGCTCTCTTAACAATGTCATCACAGGAGCGTCGTCACCCAGCTTCCCTCATACCTACCGCTCGTCATAATCCTCACCTAGTTGACCTCATGAACAAGCCCGTATCGATGGATATGGTCACTTACATAGCTCGCCGAGCAGCAGCCGTCATTCTCATCGACGGCGAGTCTCCCATCGTTTCACAAGACAGTCAGGGTTTACCAACTCCCCCCCAAACCCCCCACAAGGCTTCGTCTCAAGTTCATGTCGGCCAACAGGTCCCGCCTACTGTCGCAGCCGTCTCGTTAGAAAACTTTATCGCTCATATCATAAAGTCTGCCAACGTTCAGGTACCAACCCTGCTCACCACTCTCATTTACCTTCAGCGGCTGCGAACAAAACTGTCCGCAATGGCAAAAGGTCAGCCATATTTTCTCTTTCCCCCTTTTTTTCTCACTTGCGCAAAATAGGTATGCCATGTACCCGACATCGCGTTTTCCTCGCAACTCTCATAGTCGCCTCTAAATACCTCAACGACTGTTCCCCAAAGAACAAGCACTGGAAAGACCACGCTGTCCTCTTCGACATCAGCGAGATCAACCTTATGGAGAAGCAGCTCCTCCTTCTCCTAGAGTACGAATTGCGTTTCGACGAGTTCGAAGCGTGCATGGTTTTTGCACCGTTCATGGCCACCGCGGCCTCCATCCGTCGACAAAAGGAAACAGAGGCTTCTACGAGAGCTGCTGCAGTTGATCGGGTCATAAAAGCTGGAAAGGCGCGCGTTCAGGCTCAAGTACAGATCCCCATTACTCCCCCTCATGATGTCGTCGTTGCGCCGGTCCCTCCCCCTTCGTCGTCTATAGCATCAACGGTCCGTGGCATTGCTAAGCGTCTTTCCACTACGCACCTTTCAGGGCGTCAATCATCGCAACAGCAGCGTGTGACAGAGCCCACCCCAATGTATTCTACGTTCAGCAATGACAGCACCTCAGGATCCGAGATGGGATCCCTCGTAGACGACAACGGCTCTTCCTCTTCATCGTCCGAATGTGCCAGTGGATCAGAGGACGACTACGAGGACGATCCCCAACGTATGGAAAGCCGCCCTTTAAAAAAATTTGTCCTTCGACCAGTACCTTCCTACGCGTACAGACAACCACGCGGACGGAAACCGTCGGATACATCGTCCATTACATCCACGGTCACGGTCACCGACTCGTCTTTATCAATAACAACATCGCAGTGGCTTGACCGTGACCCACACATCCGTCGAATATCAGCGGGGAAACGCGCCAGTTCGATCTCTTACGTGGGTGCTTGCTCGCAAGACCCTCCGCAAGGGGAAGGGGCGGCGATTTCATCCAGTGCAACGATGCCTGCTCTACCACAGACACGCACAGGTGGTGGTTTCCTCAGTCGGATGTGGGGTGCTGCGACTAATGCCAAGGGCCAGCATGACAAGGACGGTGCGGGGCTGAAAGGCCAATGCGCTCCTGTGGTGGGTATCGTTGAACCGACAGAGCCTGGACCTCCGAGTGCGTTCAGGCGGCTAGTGCTTGTGCATTCGAGGTCGGCTATGTTTCGGACCGGGGACGTTTGATTCGGATAGGCCACGATATAGCTCATGATGGGGATGACGATGACGACAAAATATGGACTATAACACCGCTCCACGCCCGAACACGCTCTTTTTTGGACACTTTCTCTTCAGTTTAGGACAGTGTGCAATGGACACTATGCTGGCACCTCACATTCATTTGCCGTTCTTATAATGTGCTAGCCATCTAAATTTCTTTCACACACTATTTTCTTCGGACACTCGATTACCTGACCTTTTCCTCGCACAGAGTGCGACCGGACATTTTCTTCCATTCGGGAGATTGAACACACACTACATTATTGCTATACAACCTATCTGTCGTTCTCGTTCTGTAGCCGCACATTTCTACCATACCCATGCCCCATGCCTAATTCACTTTATTATACCACATAATACATATGTTGTATTCGCAACATCAGGTCCCAAATAGAGATACACCATGCAAACCAAAAGGCAGGCTACAGCAACTTGACATACGAAGCGGGAAACAGACCTTTCCTCCCATCGAGCTCACCGGTCCACCTACATTTTTGCAAATGAGCTGACGACGCCGATAGAGCACAAGCTGAGACGCACCAGTCATCCGAACTCTTCTCGACGACCAACACCCTCTGCTTCGCCTGCAGGTCGAGATCCCCCGGATCCTGTACGCGTAACGTATCATAAAAAAAGTGTACGGGAAAAGCAAAAAAGAACCATCCGCACCGAGCTCGTATAGTCGTACAATGCCTCCGCCCACTCGCCCGCCACCACCTCCTCTTCCTCCTCGGGCTCCCCCACGGGGGCCGTCGGCACCCCCGACCCAACCCGCCGCATAGGCGGCGGCGCAAACTCATTTTTCCTGGCACCAAACGCCGAGGGAATAACGGGCGGCGGGCTCGTCTTGTTTTTGTTCGCCGTGGAGTTCCGCAGGGAGCCGTAGAACCCCTTCACAGAGCTCGTGTCGACGTCCCCGAATTTCTGCCCACAATATAGGGTTGCAGCGTCTGTGAAAGTAGGATCGGGAGGGGGGATATGGCACTTACGCGGCCCCCGACCAGGTTTCGGGACTGTGGATCTG